>JBAKBP010006918.1:0-105179 GCA_037953745.1 Lithodes maja
GGGAGCATAATTGGCCTGAAGAGAAGTGGGCAGCTCTGGTCTCCTCAAGACTTACGGGTAAGGGTCTGAAGGCTTATGATGCACTGCCTTTAGAGTCTTGCATTGACTACCCAGAATTGAAGAGAGCTGTCCTACGGGCATACGAGTTGCAACCAGAAACATATCGATTGAAGTTTCGGGGTGTTACAAAGACTAGGGAGGCGACCTTTCTTGAGCATGCCCGGGACTTAAAAGATGCACTTACAAACTGGACACGTTCTGAGAAAGCTGAGACGGCCGAACAGTTGACGGAGCTGTTTCTGCTCGAGCAGTTTTATAAGTGTACAGGTGCAGAAATGACTTTAACTATTAAAGAAAAGAATCCAAAAACTCTACAGGAGGCAGCTGAGATGGCTGACCTCCGGCTATCATTAATTCGTGGGTGCGGGTCTGCCCAGCGTAGTGAGGCAGGTAACAAGGGGCGTGACGCCCCACCCCCCCGAGTTAGTAATATATCTTATGCAAACAAGTACAAGAGTTATGATACCAAGACTGACCACAAGACTAGCACCGTCCCATTTAAGAAGGGGCCGGGCCCTTCCCAGTACCAAGGGAAGCCCAAAGGGGAGTTAGAGTGTTATCAATGTCATAAAAAGGGGCACTTTGCAAGAGTCTGTCCTAGCAAACCACCTACAGCAGCTGTGTCTTTGGCCTGCAACATTGGTGTGTCTCTGAAGCCTTCTGAGTTTGCCCGGGGCAGTTCGTCAGAGGCTGAGGCACAGCCAATGCAGAAGCACCTGGGAGGCTCGAACCCTGCTCAGGATGTTTTTTGCGACCATAGAGGACGGGGTTGCGTGATGTGGGCGGGGCGCAAGCATGGAGTAGAGGTCTTGCGTGATACAGGTGCTTCCCAGACTTTGATGAAAAACTTGACTGGCTACCCTATAAATGCGGCTCGGGTGGTGGTGGTGCAGGGTATTAATGCAACTCGGTCATACCCGCTGGTGCGGTTGGAGTTGGAGGTGGATGGTGTGGCACGTGAATTGGATGTTGGGATTGTGGAGAAACTGCCAGTGGAGGGCGTCGACCTTCTTCTCGGCAACGACTTTGCAATGCCCGCTTCTGAGGTTCTACCCTTAGTCGTTGCCGAGAGGCCGGCCGACGTGAGTAGGGAAGAGCGAGAGTGGGTTGAGCGGTGCCAGGCACAACCCATGGCGTGTGCTGTCACCCGAGCTCGGGCAGCTAAAGTGTCACCGCCTAGTCCTCCGTCTTCAGACCAGCAGAGGAACGATCAACAGGAGGAGGCTAAAGCTGGAGTTGGTTTTAAGAGTTTTGACTCGGCGGCTCTCCTGGGTGATTCAGTATTAGCACCATTACTTAGTTCTGGAGTAGCCCCTGGGCCTGTCATCGAGAGTGACGAGGCTGGGCATGACGAGTCTCCACGACAGCAACGTTATGAACATCGAGAGAGACAGAGGGAGCAGCTCAGTATCGGGGAGGGTCATGCATTGCTCCGGGAGCAGTTAGATCGCTTGGCACCCTCAGATATACGTCGGTTGCAGCTGGAGGACCCTGAGCTCCAAACGTGTGCTAATGGAGCTGTGGAGCTCGACGAGGACGGTGAGGCACAGCCGGGAGATTTTTTTTATTTAGATGGCATCCTGTATCGGCGTTTTCAAGACCCTAACCGTAGCTGGAAGATGGGGTCCGGGGTAGTGGACCAGTTGATGGTGCCGCGGGAGTGCAGGGATAGCCTACTGAGTTTGGCGCATGACACACCGCTGGCAGGACATTTGGGGGTAAGAAAAACGGTGGCGGCTTTGGGGAAGTTGTTTTGGTGGCCGGGGATGAAGTCTCATGTGCAGTCCTGGATAAACTCATGTGATATTTGTCAACGGGTCGGGAAACCAAACCAAGTTATTCCTAAAGCTCCGTTGCACCCTATTCCTGTAATTGGGCCACCTTTTAGTAAGATTGTTGTTGACATGGTTGGTCCCCTCCCTCCCACAAAGGCTGGTAATAAATTTTTGTTAACCATCATGGATGTTGCCACTAGATACCCCGATGCATACCCCATGAAAAACGGCATGGCTAAGACGGTAGTCAGTAACTTGTTGTGGTACTTTTCAAGGTACGGGTACCCGGAGGAGATTCAGTCTGATCAGGGGTCCAATTTCACCTCCAATCTCTTTAAGCAAACAATGCAACAGCATGGAATACGGGCGGTGGTATCGTCAGCGTATCACCCTGAGAGCCAAGGGGTGCTTGAGCGGTGGCATGCCACCCTTAAAAGCATGCTCAGGTGTTATTGTGCTGATAACGGAAGAGATTGGGATCTTGGATTGCCGTATGTACTGTTTGCTGCTCGGGAAGTGCCTGGTGAGAGCCTGGGATTTAGTCCAAACGAGCTGATTTTTGGACACCGAGTCAGGGGCCCCCTTAATATGCTGCGGGAAATTTGGGAAGGAACTGTGCCGCCTTGTTCCTTGTTGAAGTATGTGTTTGAAAGCCGTGAGCGCATGCTTAAGAGTCTGGAGATGGCAGGTCGGAATTTAACAGGGTCACAAGCTTTAATGAAGGACAGGTATGATCGCAAAGTGAAGCTCCGGGAGTTCATTGTGGGACAGGAGGTGTTGATTTTGTTGCCTTTGGTGGGTAACCCCTTGTCGGCGCAGTATACTGGACCCTATAAAATTGTGGAGAAAATTTCGGACCTAGATTACCTTGTTGCCACTCCAGACAGGAGGAAGAAGAATCAGTTATGTCACGTGAACCTGATAAAAGAGTATGTGAGGCGCCCCTCTGAGCCTCTCACTGTCCCTGTGTTGGCTTGTTGCGGCCGTGGTGGAGAAGGAGAGGGGGACAGTCAAGCTTCAGAGGAAGATAGCTGGGATCACCATGTTTCAGCGGATCAGTGGGCGGGGAACTCGAGCCTAAGGGCTGACGAGGCTATAGCCCATTTGCCTGAGCCGCAATTTGAAGCTATCCGTCAGTTGCTCGGTTTATACCCCACTGTATTCGCTGAACATCCAGGCCTCACTACTCAGGCTATGCATGATGTTGACGTGGGGCACCATCTACCCTTTAAGTCAATCCCATACCGTGTGCCCCCCATAAAACTACCCGCTCTGAGGGATGAGTTGGAGTATATGCTCGGTAGAGGGTTGATAGAGAAAGGTACCGTTAAATGGACTTCCCCCGTAACACTGCAGCCTAAACCAGATGGCAAGGTACGCTTCTGTATTGATTTCCGTAGGCTAAACGGTTTGACTCCAACTAACCCATATCCTCTTCCTCGGGTTGATGATAGTGTTGATAAAATTGGTAATGCTCGGTTTTTGTCTAAAGTTGATTTAGTAAAAGGTTACTGGCAAGTACCTTTGTCCGAGCGCGCTAAAGAGGTATGTGGTTTTGTGGTGGACGGGAGTACTTACCGGTGTAATGTTATGCCCTACGGACTTAAGAATGCACCAGCAACGTTTCAGAACCTGATGAATGAAATTGTCAAGGACATTCCAAATTGCACCGTATACTTGGACGATGTAATCATTTATGATGACGACTTTGAGAGCCATTGTGAGCACCTGGAGACCTTGTTCCGGAAACTTAGTGAAGCAAGTCTGGTAGTAAATTTGGCAAAGTGTGACTTCGTAAAAGCCACTGTGCAGTACCTTGGGTTTGTAGTGGGAAGGGGACAGGTGTGCCCCCCTCAGAACAAGGTACAGGCTATCAATAAATTTCCGCACCCAACCACCAAGAAGCAGATCATGAGATTCTTGGGTATGATAGGCTACTACAGACGCTTTATAAAAGGTTACTCCACGGTGTTGGCACCTCTCACAGATTTGTTATCTAAAGACAAAAAGTTTTTGTGGGCGCCTGAGTGTGAAAAGGCTTTTAATTTAGTGAAGCATTTGCTGTGTACTCACCCGATACTCAGGGCCCCAGACTTTAACAGGCCTTTTCAGCTGGCAACAGATGCTAGTGGTGTAGGGGCTGGTGCCGTCTTGCTACAGACAGACAATGAAGGTGTGGAACACCCAGTAAGTTTCTTTTCTAAGAAGTTCAATGCTGCACAAAAGAACTATTCTACAATAGAAAAGGAATTACTGGCGATTGTGCTGTCACTCAGGCACTTCGAGGTGTATGTTCCAGCCTATGGCCCAGTCGTGGTTATCTACACTGATCATCACCCTTTGAGATTCCTAAATCAATTTCACAATCGCAATATGAGACTGACCCGGTGGTCATTGATGTTGCAGGAGTATAACCTGGACATCCGGCATATTGCGGGATGTGACAATGTGATTGCGGATTGTTTATCGAGGGTAGATGATCAGTCGTAGGCTATCACAGGTGTATGATCCCGAAGAGATTGACACACGGGTAGCCTCCTGCTTTGGTTTGAGTAGTATTTTGCGCTTGGTGCTTGTTGGCTCGCGGTTGTAGCCCAGCGTATTGGGTCGTAAAGCAGGATTGTTGAGCGTTTGGTATAGAAGAAAATAGGCTGCCCTTATAGTGCAGCCGGAAAAAAACATATTAAAATATAAAAATCATATAAAAACTCTTTCTTTTTGATATAGATAATTGTATAAGTTTATCATAGCCTATAGTGTTTGAGTAGTCCACAAACTATCAAACGGCTGAGCTGCTGTAAGCTCGCTCTGGGAGCATGATATTATGTCTTTTACTATTGTTGGGAGGAGTTATGAAATGTGAATTTTTTTTTTTTTAAGATGTGTTTTAGTGATAAACTCAGCGTTGTTTTAGTGCCATGCGGTCGCTGGGTGTGGGGGGTTTGATGGGGTTCTGTATATCAGATTTTAGCTCAGGGTTGAGCAAGTAAAATCTTGGGGGAGGTGTGACGCATGTCGAGTATGAGCATGCTGTACAGAACGCCCAGTCAGGCCCCACTCTCGCTAGGATCGTCAGGGCAGGAACTTTGGCTGTAGTCTGTGTAGAGTTTCCTAACTCAGTTTATGTGAACCGTTGTACTATAAGTATTATCATTATGTATTTTGTTTTCATCTGAGTCAACGAGTTCTATTTTATATCATTAGTTATAAGTATTGTGTGTGGGACTTATATGTAATGATGAGAGGAGAGAGAGAGAGATGTTACGTAACGGGGACCAGTGAGTGCGCCACGCGGGCAGATAGGCCTAATTCCCTCCTCCCTTCCTCCCTCTCAGAGCGTGGGAAATCCTTTGTCGATCCCAGATTGAGAGAGAATATGACGTCATGATTGCCAGTGGGCGGTCCTTAAGTACTTTGAGATATGCCGCTAGAGGGCCGAGTATAAAAAGAGAGGTTCTTGCCACCATTTCTTCAGAACTCATCAGGCAAAGCGACTTCTCATATCCCTTGCAACTATCCATATTCTTCCGACTGATGTGAACTTTCTCTACTCTCTGAACAGCCTATCTTCTTCTCTTCTCGTCCCTGTTTAACCTCCATGACCCCTTTGGTGCAGATTTAGTCAGCCAAAGTATTATCGCTTGAGTTCTCACGAGATAAGTGCCTGTTAGATAGCCTATTTTTGGAAGGGTTAACTAGAATAGGATTGATTGATGTTTGTTGCACTCGTATATGCATTTCCCTGTGTGCGATTATTCATGTTCCTGTTTTCTGCTGGTTTAGGCAATGCTAGACTGGGATAGGGTTTCTGAGTTGTGATTTCCTATGAGTACTAGGTTGCGGTTGAACCAGTACAATTGCAACGGAGACGTGGAACGCCTAGGTGGTCTTTCTGACTGTGTACCGTGGGAGTTTAGCACTGTGTTGCGAGTGAGGGCTTTTGCCTGTGCCACCCAACACTGTGCTATCTCATTTGCTTGACTTTGAGAGGATCGCCAGGAGAGAACCAGATACTAGTGATCTGGATCTCTCAAGAGAGCATCCCGTCAATTACCGTAATTTGGCCGCACAGTCTTAAGGACCTCGCTAGGCTACGAGCCGCTTGCTCAGCCATTGTCTCTTAACCTCATGTATCCCAGCTAGACTTTGCTCGACCAGCAGATACAGCATAGTATTGAAGCTTCTCCTTATGTATATTATTGTTTAAGCACTATTGATTTCATGTGTGGCACGCTTAGCTACTTCAGAGATTAGTGGCCCACGAGCACAATCTTAGTAGGCTATTGCCAGTGCATTGTCGGAGTACTTCTTCTTAATGTTTGCCATATCCTATTGCTTATTCTTATTCTTATAATTCTTCTTATGTCAATTTAAAGCCTTTAATTACCAGTGAGTTATTCATTAAATTGCTGTTCAAAATCCGATACTTACTTCTTACGAGTATTCGAGAAGCATCTAACTTATCAGAAGATTCCTTGCTTGATGCTCGAGGACTATTGTTTAACGTAACGTAATAGTGCCGATCCGAAGTAGAGGGTGGAGGACTTCTTAAGTTCTTAGTTCAAGGGTGGATTACTTCGGCTTCGGCCAACACTATTCTTTAGTGTTGTAGTACTTTCTTCTTTGTTTAATTGTTGACCAGACTAGATAACTCCCGTCTTGTTATTAGTCTGTTGTGTGAAACGCTAGTACCGAGTTCTTGTATACCCCATTATAGCAGATAGAACTCTGGAGGGTAGTGGCGTTTTTTGTTCGGCTGGCAGTACTCTGGGGTTGGGATCGTGTGTTTCCGTTGTGGCAGCGAGCCATACTCGAGTCCTGTGTAAGAGCCCTAGTGTACCCGAGTGCCCGGTCGTAACACGTGTGCCCCCGGTAAAGTTGCCAGCTTTACGGGAGGAGTTAAAGTACATGGTTGAGAGAGGGATGATCACTGAAGGTTATGTGAAGTGGACATCACCCGTCACGTTGCAGCCAAAACCTGACGGCAAGGTGCGGTTCTGCATAGATTTTCGTAGGCTAAATGGCTTGACCACTACCAACCCTTACCCTTTGCCTCGAGTTGACGACAGCGTGGACAAGATAGGGAATGCAAAGTACCTTACTAAAATTGATCTTGTAAAAGGCTACTGGCAAGTACCCCTGTCGGACCGAGCTAAGCAAGTTTGTGGTTTTGTGGTAGATGGCAAGACCTACCAATGTAACGTAATGCCTTATGGGCTTAAGAACGCACCTGCCACGTTTCAGAACCTGATGAACGATATTTGTGACGAAATCCCTAACTGCACGGTCTACCTTGATGATGTGATAGTGTATGATGACGATTTTGAAAATCACCTAAGGCACTTAGAGACCCTGTTTGGAAAGTTGCACGATGCTGGGCTGGTGGTGAACCTGAGGAAGTGCGAGTTTGTAAAGGCTACTGTGCAGTATCTTGGCTTCGTGGTCGGGTTAGGCCGGGTGTGCCCCCCCCTGAGCAAGATACAGGCTATCAATATGTTTCCCAGGCCCACCACTAAGCGCCAGGTCATGCGGTTCCTAGGTATGATAGGCTATTATAGGCGCTTCATCCGGGGATACTCTACTGTCTTAGCACCGTTAACTGATCTACTGTCGAAGTCAGTGAAGTTCTGTTGGGCTGCGGAGTGTCAGAGGGCTTTCGACCTAGTCAAGCACCTGCTGTGTACACATCCGATTTTGAGAGCCCCAGACTTCTCCAGGAGTTTTCAGCTGGCGACTGATGCCAGCGGTGTGGGTGCCGGGGCAGTGTTACTGCAGACTGATTCCGAGGGCTTGGAACACCCAGTGAGCTTCTTTTCTCGCAAGTTTAATTCGGCACAAAGGAATTACTCGACTATAGAGAAGGAGCTTCTTGCTATCGTTTTGTCGCTCAAACATTTCGAAGTTTATGTTCCAGCCTACGGCCCGGTAGTGACGATTTATACGGACCATCATCCCTTGAAATTCCTAAATCAGTTTCACAATCGGAATATGCGGTTGACCAGGTGGTCCCTAATGCTCCAAGAGTATAATCTCAACATTCAGCATATTGCCGGGAGTGAGAACGTGATAGCAGATTGTCTATCAAGGGTTGATGATCCAGGATAGTCGTGCACGGTGTGTGGGTTGAGCAGGAGTAAAATTAGGCTATCATAACGCCGTCCAAAAAGATTATAAAACAATAAAATAAACGAGAATTTTTTTTTTTAGTTTTGTAAGTCTTTATTGTTGTAGCATGATGCATGCGATATTGTGTTTTATGTATAATTCACACTTCAGTTGTTGTGCACCTTTTGCAATTAGTGGCAGCTAAGGGTAGCAGGTCGGTTGGTTGCCTGTCAGATTTTGATAATGCTTCTAAGGACGATTATCTAAAATCTTGGGGGGGCTGTGACGCACCCAGTGCGTGGCAACGCAACCTGATTGTACTCCTTGGTACTCCACTGTACCGCCCGTACCACTGTACCGTGCTGGCTGCCTATATTGAGTGTGACAACGTATAACTATGTTCTTTGTATCTCTGCAAAGGTCTCGTCATGTGCTAACCAGTGGTGGGTTTTGTTTTAAGCCATGTCGAGACCTTCCATTTAATATGTAGTATCAATAGAGAAGTTGATAGATGAGACAATGGGAGTTCAGAGAGAGAGAGTGAGTTAGGCTTCAGAGCGAGAGGGTAGCAATGCGCCACGCTGCCGGGGGGGTGGTTGCCAGACGTATGGACTGGTTGGCAGCCTTGCGCTTATAGCTAGGCGCGACAGGGTTGGTAGTCCATTGCCGCCTGCCTATGCTGCCTGGGCTGCCCATGTTGTCGTACTGCACATTGCCTGGAGGCTCGCTGTGTGTTCCATGATCAGGTTGCCTAGAACCTTTGAGATTCTAACATCCCTTGCCCTCTCTCCCAACTTCTCACGGTTGCACTCTTTCTCTCTGACGACATTACTCTCATTTCATTCTTCTCTCTATTTAAATGCATAACCTTCCCTTGAGGTCCTAAAGGAGTTTCAGCACTCACCTCTCGTATTACTCTTAGGACAAGCATATATTTACATGTATTAGATTTAAGGGGTTAATGTGAACAGCGATCTTCTTGATGAGGATAGTTGGTGAACGTTCTACATGTTCACGAGTTATATGCCCAGCTCATCATCCAATTTGTGACTAGACTAGTGCCATGTGTAAGAGCCCGACCATGCCCAGGAGTTGTCTGTAGAGGGGCGAGGACTTAGCCTTGATTTGCCTACCGAGCCAGGAGCGAGTGTAGTATGTGACGCACCCAGTGCGTGGCAACGCAACCTGATTGTACTCCTTGGTACTCCACTGTACCGCCACTGTGTGGTACCGCTGTACCGCTGTACCGTGCTGGCTGCTTATATTGAGTGTGACAACGTATAACTATGTTCTTTGTATCTCTGCAAAGGTCTCGTCATGTGCTAACCAGTGGTGGGTTTTGTTTTAAGCCATGTCGAGACCTTCCATTTAATATGTAGTATCAATAGAGAAGTTGATAGATAAGACAATGGAGTTCAGAGAGAGAGAGTGAGTTAGTTTTCAGAGCGAGAGGGTAGCAACGCGCCACGCTGCCGGAGTGGTGGTTGCCAGACGTATGGACCGGTTGGCAGCCTTGCGCTTATAGCTAGGTGCGACAGGGTTGGTAGTCCATTGCCGCCTGCCTATGCTGCCTGGGCTGCCCATGTTGTCGTGCTGCACATTGCCTGGAGGCTCGCTGTGTGTTCCATGATCAGGTTGCCTAGAACCTTTGAGATTCTAACATCCCTTGCCCTCTCTCCCAACTTCTCACGGTTGCACTCTTTCTCTCTGACGACATTACTCTCATTTCATTCTTCTCTCTATTTAAATGCATAACCTTCCCTTGAGGTCCTAAAGGAGTTTCAGCACTCACCTCTCGTATTACTCTTAGGACAAGCATATATTTACATGTATTAGATTTAAGGGGTTAATGTGAACAGCGATCTTCTTGATGAGGATAGTTGGTGAACGTTCTACATGTTCACGAGTTATATGCCCAGCTCATCATCCAATTTGTGACTAGACTAGTGCCATGTGTAAGAGCCCGACCATGCCCAGGAGTTGTCTGTAGAGGGGCGAGGACTTAGCCTTGATTTGCCTACCGAGCCAGGAGCGAGTGCAGTACCAGAGACTACAGCTCGCTCGTAGTGCCGGTATAGTAGAGTAACGTAATTTATCTGTCCTTGTGTTCTCTGCAGTCTTTTCCTGGGTTCTCGCTTTCGGTGCTGGGACTCGTTGTTCCTGTGACTTGGCCTGCTAGCTAGAACACATGGGGATGATGAGTGGGTGATATCTTTATTTTACTATGCATTGCAGCTCTCTTTAAGTTTATGTATGTAACACTTTACAATACACATTACTCACACACAAGACAACACTATTAATACTTTCATGTATCAATTAACTGCACTGTCGTTTTGCTGCTGTGTCCGGAGTTCTGTTGCGTAGGGCGCATACGGACTCAGAGGGGAGACAGAGTGAGAGAAGCGAAGTAGCCTATGCGGTAGTAGGCTACCGGCGCAGTACTGTTGCCTGCAACCTTTAGTTATTCCAAGTATAGATTCATTCTTATAATAAGTGACTACTATTTATGTTCCTTCCATGTGTATTATTAGGTATCTACTGGATCATGAACATCTTGTATGCTACATGCTAGTGCATGTTAGTAGGGGACAGTTATTCTAGTGCACGCGCTTTCAAGTAGGCGTGTACATTTGTCATTTAGCATTTCACTGTCATACCTTTAGCCTGCTTCTATTCTACATTATTAGAGGCTTAATATTAACGTAGTTTCTTGAGTATTGCATTTCTTTAGTAATAACGTAACCTATAAATGTCTGAGGGAGTTTAGCCTCATAGCCTACCCCTGTTGTACACTTTCGCCGAGTTAAGGTACCTCGTTACCATAGACGATAACTCTGTAGGGCGTTGGTGCTTTTGTTGTCTGGAGCATATAGTATTTGGGACTGGAATCGAGCGTGTCGTTGTCACATAAGCCATTTCTGTCCTACGATCAAGAATCCCGAATATGTATTGCCGATCCAGCCGTAACAAAATGGCGACCTTGCACATGATTCAGTAGTATCCTATCACATGTTTTTTGGAGAACTATTCTATGCTACCTAGTAGAGCTGGCTAGAATTTTCTTGCATATTGGAGGAATTTTTATTGTGTCATTATTGTATTGGTGGACTTGCAGATTGTTTCGTTGGGGGTGTCTAGAGTAGAGTCATTCAAGCATCTTTAACATTTTGTGAGTCGAGACTGCAATTAGTAATAAGCACTTCTTTTTTTTTATGAACAGCAATTGTATAACCAGCACTATGTCTAATGACTCATCATTTACGGGGGAGGATAACACGGTACAGCCTAGTAACCAGCAAGTACAACAGATGTTTAGGGAGGGGAGTGTTATAAGTGGAGAGAGGGATGCCCGGGCATTTTTGCAGACACCTTTGACCGAACAGCGCCTGCAGGCTATTGATTGTTACGGTCTTCGCTGTTTAGCCACGGTTTTGGGGCGGGACTGTCCTGACAGTTGGCCCAAGAAGAATTTGGTGGCATGTTTGTTGGGTGATGGCGATGGGGCGGTGGGTGGAGTGGGGTCTTGGGGGGTTCCCTCCAAGCCTCCATTCCACTCTACCCCTGAGCTGGGCCCTCAGCCAGTGAGTCTTAGCACAATGCAGCAGGAGGGTTCTCAAGGGCAAGCTGGCTTACCCGTAAACACGTCTCGGTGTGGATCCCCCATTTTGTGCTCTCCCCCCCCAGGCTTGTCTCCTGAGATGTTATTTCAGCTAGAACTAGCTAAGTTTAAGCTGCAGGAGACTCAGATACAACAGGCTAGTATAGAACGGATTAAGCTGCAGGAGACTCAGATACAACAGGCTAGTATAGAACGCATAGAGGTTGCTAGAATCCAAGCCAATCAGGATGCAACCAGGTACCAGGCTGAAATGGATGTCGAGAAGTCTAGAGTAGAGACCACGGGGCGTCATCTCGGTGGTGGGCACCGGGTTACAGACTCACTTTCGCATTTAATTAAGTTAGTACCCGCATTTGATGAGACAGCAGTGACTGAGTTTTTTGCTCGTTTCGAAAAGAAGTGTCGTGAGTATGACTGGCCGGAGGTTAAATGGGCAGCATTAGTTTCATCACGTCTAGTGGGTAAGGGGTTGAAAGCCTACGATGCACTGTCACTGGACGAGAGTGTAGTGTATGGACTGGTGAAGGAGGCTGTGCTCCGGGCCTACGAACTGCAACCCGAAACTTATAGATTGAAGTTCCGTGGCGTGAATAAGAAGAGCGACGTCAGTTTTATGGAGCACGCACGGGACTTAACAGATGCAGGTAATAACTGGTTTCGGTCCGAGCACGCAGAGTCGGCTGAGGAAATTAAGCAACTTTTCTATCTGGAACAGTTTTACAAATGTACTGGAACCGATCTAACGCTGAACATTAAGGAAAAATGTCCCAAGACAGTAGAGGAGGCTGCCAAGATGGCAGACTTCAGATTATCATTGATTCGTGGTTGCGGTGCCGCTCAGAGGGCTGAGTCAGGGCAGAAGGGGCGCTATACCCCACCCACCAGAGTTTTCGATAATAACAAATCCTATGACACACATAACCACACTAAAAGCATTGCACCTAATAACACCTACAAACACAAGCCTCTCCCGTTTACTAAAGGTCAGGCCCCTTCTTCGCCCGCACAAGGGAAGAAGCCCATTGGGGATGTGAAATGTTACAAATGTCAGAAGCTAGGCCATTATTCACGTGAGTGCCCTAGTAACACTCCCGCTAAGCCGGTGTCATTGGTTCACAGTATCGGTGTGTCTCTGAAGGCTGCAGCAACTGCCCGGGGTAGGTTGTCAGCAGCTGAGGCACACGCGGTAAAGAAGCGTACGGAAGGCTCGACACCTGTCCGGGACACTTTCTGTAACCATCGGGGACACGGGTTTGTGAGCTGGGGGAGTGAACTACGGAGGCTTGACTTGCTGAGGGATACGGGGGCTTCGCAAACTTTGTTGAGGAACTTCACAGGGAAACCGATAAATGCGGCCAGAGTTGTTGTGGTGCAGGGTATAAATGCTACGAGGTCATACCCACTTGTGAGGTTGGAGTTGAGAGTGGGAGAGGTGTGCAGGGAGCTGGATGTAGGGATCGTTGAGTGTTTGCCAGTTGAGGGCGTCGACCTTCTTCTCGGCAACGACTTTGCGGTGCCCACTTCCGGGACTCCACCCTTAGTCGTTGCCGAGAGGGCGGCCGACGTGGATGGTGAGAATCGGGAATGGGTTGGGAGGTGCCAACAGGATGAGATGGCCTGTGTGGTAACCCGATCTCGCTCTGCGGCTCCTGCACAGCCTAGCACTCAACCTCGGGGACAGTGGAGGAAGGATCAGGAGAAGGTTGCTAAGGGCAGGAAAAGGGACATTGATTCTGCTGCACTTCTCGGTGATTCGGTACTTGGACCTATAATAAACACGGGAGTTGATTCTGGCCCAGATATGGTGTGTAACAAGGCAGAGTTGGGTAAGACTTCGCGTGAGGCAAGAGCTGTAGCGAGAGCCACTAAGGCAGTAGAGCCTACTAGCCGGGGTAATGTCTTATTACAAAACCATCTTGATGCATTGACGCCCAGGGACATTAGTGAGCAGCAGCTGCAAGACGCTAGCCTAGCTCGTTATAGCAATGGTGCCATAGAGTTGGAGGAAGATGGGGATGCGAAGCCGGGAGATTTCTTTAGGCTCAACAGGATATTGTACCGCAGATTTCTAGACCCCAAATCGAAGTGGGAGGGCGGTGCGAGGGTAGTAGACCAGGTGGTTGTTCCAAATAAGTATAGAGAGTCCTTATTGTGTCTGGCGCATGATGTGCCGGTGGCGGGTCATTTGGGGGTAACAAAAACATTGGCGGCATTGGGCAGGTTTTTCTGGTGGCCTGGGGTCAAGGCTGATGTCTGTGCATGGGTGGCTGGGTGTGCGACCTGCCAGACAACGGGGAAGCCTAACCAGACCATCCCGAAGGCACCTTTGTTTCCCATACCTGTCACCGGGCCTCCGTTCAGCAAAGTTGTAGTAGATTTGGTTGGCCCTTTCCCGCCTACTAGTAGTGGCAATAAATTCCTGTTGACAATCATGGATGTGGCTACGAGATACCCGGACGCATACCCCATGAGAAACGGCTCGGCAAAGGCAGTTGTTAAAAACTTATTATTGTTCTGTTCCCGTTATGGATTTCCACGTGAGGTGCAGTCAGACCAGGGGAGCAATTTTACATCCAAATTGTTCAAGCAAACCCTTCAGTTGCACGGTATATGTTCTGTAGTGTCGTCAGCCTACCATCCCGAGAGTCAGGGAGTCTTGGAGCGGTGGCACTCGACCCTGAAGAGTATGCTACGCTGTTACTGTGCAGAACATGACACTGATTGGGATTTGGGTCTGCCGTATGTTCTGTTCGCTGCACGTGAAGTCCCAGGAGAGAGCCTGGGGTTCAGTCCAAATCAACTAGTCTTTGGCCATAATGTGAGAGGACCTTTAAGTATGGTGAAAGAGATCTGGGAGGGCGAAGAGAAGCCGGGGTCTGTACTTAAATATATCCTTGAGAGCCGGGAGAGACTTATAGGTTGCATGGCAGCGGCAGGTAATAACTTGGTTAATGCACAGGCGGTCATGAAGCACCAGTATGACGCCAAGGTGAAGCTTCGGGAGTTTTCGGTGGGTCAGGAGGTAATGTTGCTTTTACCTTTGCCTGGACACCCCCTTTCTGCCAAGTTTATTGGGCCGTATGTGGTGGCTAAGAAACTGTCCGACCTTGATTATCTCGTTGCAACACCTGACCGTAGAAAAAAACATCAGTTATGTCATGTTAACCTCATGAAAGAGTATGTGAGACGCCCCTCAGAGCCTCTCACTGTCCCTGTGCTGGCCTGCAGCGGCCAGGGTGGAGAAGGAGGTGGGGACAGTCATGCTGCTGAGGAGGATAGCTGGGACTGTGTCATTTCCGCGGAACAGTGGGCGGGGAATACTGAACAAGAGGCTAGGCAAGCTGTAAGTCACCTGCCTGAGCACCAGGGTGCTGCTGTCCTAGGCCTGTTCAGGTCATACCCCTCTGTTTTCGCCGAACACCCAGGTCTCACTACTCAGGTAACGCACGACGTGGACGTCGGTGATAATGTGCCCTTCAAGTCAGTGCCCTACCGTGTGCCCCCGGTAAAGTTGCCAGCTTTACGGGAGGAGTTAAAGTACATGGTTGAGAGAGGGATGATCACTGAAGGTTATGTGAAGTGGACATCACCCGTCACGTTGCAGCCAAAACCTGACGGCAAGGTGCGGTTCTGCATAGATTTTCGTAGGCTAAATGGCTTGACCACTACCAACCCTTACCCTTTGCCTCGAGTTGACGACAGCGTGGACAAGATAGGGAATGCAAAGTACCTTACTAAAATTGATCTTGTAAAAGGCTACTGGCAAGTACCCCTGTCGGACCGAGCTAAGCAAGTTTGTGGTTTTGTGGTAGATGGCAAGACCTACCAATGTAACGTAATGCCTTATGGGCTTAAGAACGCACCTGCCACGTTTCAGAACCTGATGAACGATATTTGTGACGAAATCCCTAACTGCACGGTCTACCTTGATGATGTGATAGTGTATGATGACGATTTTGAAAATCACCTAAGGCACTTAGAGACCCTGTTTGGGAAGTTGCACGATGCTGGGCTGGTGGTGAACCTGAGGAAGTGCGAGTTTGTAAAGGCTACTGTGCAGTATCTTGGCTTCGTGGTCGGGTTAGGCCGGGTGTGCCCCCCCCTGAGCAAGATACAGGCTATCAATATGTTTCCCAGGCCCACCACTAAGCGCCAGGTCATGCGGTTCCTAGGTATGATAGGCTATTATAGGCGCTTCATCCGGGGATACTCTACTGTCTTAGCACCGTTAACTGATCTACTGTCGAAGTCAGTGAAGTTCTGTTGGGCTGCGGAGTGTCAGAGGGCTTTCGACCTAGTCAAGCACCTGCTGTGTACACATCCGATTTTGAGAGCCCCAGACTTCTCCAGGAGTTTTCAGCTGGCGACTGATGCCAGCGGTGTGGGTGCCGGGGCAGTGTTACTGCAGACTGATTCCGAGGGCTTGGAACACCCAGTGAGCTTCTTTTCTCGCAAGTTTAATTCGGCACAAAGGAATTACTCGACTATAGAGAAGGAGCTTCTTGCTATCGTTTTGTCGCTCAAACATTTCGAAGTTTATGTTCCAGCCTACGGCCCGGTAGTGACGATTTATACGGACCATCATCCCTTGAAATTCCTAAATCAGTTTCACAATCGGAATATGCGGTTGACCAGGTGGTCCCTAATGCTCCAAGAGTATAATCTCAACATTCAGCATATTGCCGGGAGTGAGAACGTGATAGCAGATTGTCTATCAAGGGTTGATGATCCAGGATAGTCGTGCACGGTGTGTGGGTTGAGCAGGAGTAAAATTAGGCTATCATAACGCCGTCCAAAAAGATTATAAAACAATAAAATAAACGAGAATTTTTTTTTTTAGTTTTGTAAGTCTTTATTGTTGTAGCATGATGCATGCGATATTGTGTTTTATGTATAATTCACACTTCAGTTGTTGTGCACCTTTTGCAATTAGTGGCAGCTAAGGGTAGCAGGTCGGTTGGTTGCCTGTCAGATTTTGATAATGCTTCTAAGGTCGATTATCTAAAATCTTGGGGGGGCTGTGACGCACCCAGTGCGTGGCAACGCAACCTGATTGTACTCCTTGGTACTCCACTGTACCGCCCGTACCACTGTACCGTGCTGGCTACCGTCAGCAGCTATGTATATTGAGTGTGACAACTTATAACTATGTTCTTTGTATCTCTGCAAAGGTCTCGTCATGTGCTAACCAGTGGTGGGTTTTGTTTTAAGCCATGTCGAGACCTTCCATTTAATATGTAGTATCAATAGAGAAGTTGATAGATAAGACAATGGGAGTTCAGAGAGAGAGAGTGAGTTAGGCTTCAGAGCGAGAGGGTAGCAACGCGCCACGCTGCCGGGGGGGTGGTTGCCAGACGTATGGACTGGTTGGCAGCCTTGCGCTTATAGCTGGGCGCGACAGGGTTGGTAGTCCATTGCCGCCTGCCTATGCTGCCTGGGCTGCCCATGTTGTCGTACAGCACATTGCCTGGAGGCTCGCTGTGTGTTCCATGATCAGGTTGCCTAGAACCTTTGAGATTCTAACATCCCTTGCCCTCTCTCCCAATTTCTCACGGTTGCACTCTTTCTCTCTGACGACATTACTCTCATTTCATTCTTCTCTCTATTTAAATGCATAACCTTCCTTGAGGTCCTAAAGGAGTTTCAGCACTCACCTCTCGTATTACTCTTAGGACAAGCATATATTTACATGTATTAGATTTAAGGGGTTAATGTGAACAGCGATCTTCTTGATGAGGATAGTTGGTGAACGTTCTACATGTTCACGAGTTATATGCCCCGCTCATCATCCAATTTGTGACTAGACTGGTGCCATGTGTAAGAGCCCGACCATGCCCAGGAGTTGTCTGTAGGGGGGCGAGGACTTAGCCTTGATTTGCATACCGAGCCAGGAGCGAGTGTAGTACCAGAGACTACAGCTCGCTCGTAGTGCCGGTATAGTAGAGTAACGTAATTTATCTGTCCTTGTGTTCTCTACAGTCTTTTCCTGGGTTCTCGCTTTCGGTGCTGGGACTCGTTGTTCCTGTGACTTGGCCTGCTAGCTAGAACACATGGGGATGATGAGTGGGATATATCTTTATTTTACTATGCATTGCAGCTCTCTTTAAGTTTATGTATGTAACACTTTACAATACACATTACTCACACACAAGACAACACTATTAATACTTTCATGTATCAATTAACTGCACTGTCGTTTTGCTGCTGTGTCCGGAGTTCTATTGCGTAGGGCGCATATGGACTCAGAGGGGAGACAGAGTGAGAGAAGCGAAGTAGCCTATGCGGTAGTAGGCTACCGGCGCAGTACTGTTGCCTGCAACCTTTTAGTTATTCCAAATATAGATTCATTATTATAATAAGTGATTACTATTTATGTTCCTTCCATGTGTATTATTAGGTATCTACTGGATCATGAACATCTTGTATGCTACATGCTAGTGCATGTTAGTAGGGGACAGTTATTCTAGTGCACGCGCTTTCAAGTAGGCGTGTACATTTGTCATTTAGCATTTCACTGTCATACCTTTAGCCTGCTTCTATTCTACATTATTAGAGGCTTAATATTAACGTAGTTTCTTGAGTATTGCATTTCTTTAGTAATAACGTAACCTATAAATGTCTGAGGGAGTTTAGCCTCATAGCCTACCCCTGTTGTACACTTTCGCCGAGTTAAGGTACCTCGTTACCATAGACGATAACTCTGTAGGGCGTTGGTGCTTTTGTTGTCTGGAGCATATAGTATTTGGGACTGGAATCGAGCGTGTCGTTGTCACATAAGCCATTTCTGTCCTACGATCAAGAATCCCGAATATGTATTGCCGATCCAGCCGTAACAGTAGTTAGGAGTGTAGGACACGAGGGGTAGTGTACGTGAGGTGTGGAAAATGGTCAGTTTAGAAAAGGTAGGTGGGTACGGCCTGGAGCTGCTTAGCCCGGCGGGCTTGGGCCTGTCTGAAATGGCTGGCTCGGTCAGCTGGTCCTTTCGTTCTGTGGACCTTTCCTTTGGGTGTTTCTGTGTGGTGTTCGTTCGTGGCTTCTGTGGTGGGCTTCTCGTTCTGGGGCATTTTATAGACTTTGAAGTGCCTGGATTTTTTTTTTTAGAATCAATATTTGTAATCAAATTAATAGTTTCATTATCTTACACAATGTATATAGTCATGGAAGTGCTCCTGTAACCCTTCCAGGAGAGAAATTCTTTTAATAATCATTAATTAATTTATAATAATTTTAATGCAATATCAGGAATCTTTTTATTTGATTTAACTTACAATTGCTTGGAATAATATTGTGGCTGCATCTTGCTTGCCATTTTTCGTAAACAAGTACACTGAATTTCAACCTCACGAAACATTCAGTACGTTTGTTTACATTTAAAGGGCGTCATATGGATACTCCGTATATAGTATCCACAGTGTAAACAAACAATTTATACATAGGCTATGGTATAGTTAGGCATACTTATGATTGGGTAAGTACCCATACCATAAGTAAACATTGTTTGTTTACACTGTAGATACCGCATTTTCCTTTACCATCATTATCTCCGATAGACTGGAAATGGTGTCGTATTTCACACCCAAATGCCATAAAAGGGTGTCCAATATCAAGCCAACTCAACCCTGCTCCTCCACAGGGTTTTTTTTTTTTTTTTTTTAAAAAGACCTCCGTCTACGTATTGTGAAAAACCTGTTATCCTCCGGCAAATTGTGGGGTTGAGTGAGTGAAGGGGGGGACAGTGAATGAAGGAGGATGCATGTTTTTCATAATACGTGTTGCTAGCCCCAAACGCGCGAGCAACTGTGGCTTTCAACCATCCGACACATCCCCTTTTATTAATGTGTATCACACATGTTACATACAAATGAAGTTTATGTTTTGTTTTACCCTACTGTGGAAAGACTACGGATACACCACTCCTGCCGGGGCCTCACGCAGTGGCATGACCCAGTCCTGTCGAACTGAGCTCATGACGCTGGTGGCATTGCCCCGGAGGATAGCCATCCCTAGTCTTTGCTTGAGCCAGAGGGTTTCCCGGGGTTCTCCTGAAACTTCTCTGATTTTACGGCCTATTTCATTCACCATCTTAAGGGTGGTAGGGCCGAAGACTCCTGAAGTTTCGAATGCCAGGGGCTCGAACTGATGAATTCTGGCGATGGCTTGATATTTTTCTCGCTTTTTATTTTCTGCTATCCGGGCGGCTTCACCTGCTTCGTCGGCGTTTCTGGCGGCGTTGGTTGTGGAGAAAGTGTCAACACATGTGGCATCCCACACGAGGCACCGGCCATTCTTGTAAGGGTAAGTGGTCATCCCATCTGGCCGTTTGCCGTCTTCTCTGTGAAGTCCATGTGGTTCGAGGATTGATGCGCAGTTAGCACTCTGCAGGGCCCGTTTTATGACATCATTTAGTGCAGAGTGTCTTGGCAGGCGGCCTGCGTTGTAATTACATGACAAGGCATGGTGACCTTGAGCATCCATCCTCCCATCACACTTGCAAGTGTGTGGGTGACAAACTGCCGCACCCACTCTGAGCGCGATGGCGACCCGGAGCGCTTCAGCATCCAAGTGAGTTCCAAGAGGTGGGATGGGGATGGCGTGTAACCACAAGCCACTCTCCGAACGGGCGGCTGCCTGGAGGCGTGCTTTTGCAACCTGGTCTGCATTGGTTAGGAGATTTTCTTGTGTTTTCTTCGCCGAGATGGTATCCCACGCTTTCTGCTTGCTCCTGGAGGTACCCTGAGGCTCCTCCTCTACTCCTGTACTTCCCTTCCAGGTGTTAATCGCTGCTGTTACGTCCCCGTTAAGTGTCATTCCGGGTTTAGAATAAAGGATGGACAATACGAGGTCGTTGGTCGCGATGAGGGAAGAGATAAAGGCTGGGGAGGCAATATCCGAGGCTCTCCGTATGCCCAAGCCCCCGAGGCGGACAGGAAGGGTGGCTTGTGTCCAGGCCTGTTCTTTAAATTCCACGTTGGTGATGCTGGTCACTGCATCTCGGATTATGCTGTCTAATTCTTGGAGGCCGCCGTTGTTCGTGTAAGTCATCGATGTGCGCAGGAGGTATTGGAGTTTTGGGATGGAGAAACAGTTCTTGAGCAGGGCCAGAGCTGAGTGGGCATCGATGTGTATCAGGCGACTCACGAGACGTTGAAGCTCCTCCTTTTTAACTTGAAGTGCTGGTGGGATTGCTGCCAGAGTTAGTGGGGAACCTAATAGGGTTTGCTGGTGCTCCTGAAGGATCTTTACATCTGGCAATATGTTTCGGAACAGGGCCTGAGTCTCTTCTTCTTGTTCACGTGTGTGGTTGAGGAGAACAAGTTCACATTTGGTGTCATTTATCACTAGCCCGGCCTGGCCGAGGTCAGTTATGATGTTATTTAGGTCAGTTAGAACGTTCTCTACTGACCCACCCAAGGTTGCATCGTCCAGGTACCATACATTCAGCTCTGACCTTACTTTGTTAGCTGCTGCATCCACCCCTATTGAGAAAAGAGCAGGACCACCTGGATCTCCCTGCTGTAACCCGGTCTCTGATGGGATTACCGTCTCGCCAAAAATCAGGATTGAAGGTTTGGAATAAGCCTGCCAAAGTAGGAGGTACAGAGTGGGGATGTGTTCTTGAGCTGCACGGAGGAAGACATCCCTGCGAATGCTGTTGAATGCGTTCCGCATGTCAATCTTTAGAAGCACTCGTTTTTCTTGGGCTTGGCTGAGGTAGGTGCGGGTTGCGTGTACAGCAGCTTCACACCCCCCTGGAGCTATGAAGATTACGACCAACAAAATGAACTCTTATTCACCGCTTTGTTAAACATCCTCCCACCCCACATCACCGCCCATCTCGACCCGTATGGCTTATTCGAAGAACATATGCTCTCCATCAGAGAAGAATGCCTACGCAGTTCGATGAATCCCCTATCCAACCCTTCAGCCCCTATCCAAGACTCCGTGCACCCTTCCAAAATGACTTCCGGTGAAAGTCCAACCCCAGTGCACTCTTCCTTTGCCTCTATCCTCTCCGACCATCCCTAACTCTTCCCCCACCAACCCTCCGCAGCCCCACCAACAAGCCCCGTATTCTAGCTATGCCTACCTATGTAGACCTACCACAACCTATTTTCCCCATGACCCCAGAAATGTTCAGCTATCCCCCCACCAACAAAATTTCCCTTGTGACAGTTTTCCGTCGGTAGCTTGTGACCGTTTTCAGTCGGTAGCTCCCTTCCACCCCCACACAGTTCACACCCCTAGAAAACGTCGAAACCCCACACTCGTCTCGCCCTCTCATGTCAAACGAACTCGCCAGTCCCAGATAACCTCTAACCAGACCGAGACTGCCACCAAGAAAATTCCCCAAACTCGTCCTGTTAATGTCAAAAAAACCCACCAACCCCAGATAACCGCTAACCAGACCGTGACTGCCACCAAGAAGATTCCCAAAATTCGTCCTGTTAAAAACCCCAAATCAATACATCAGTCCTCTACCAATAACCCCTGTTCTACACCTAACTCTTCCCCCACCAACCCGCCGCAGTCCCCCCAACAAATCCCGTTTCCTAACTCGCTCACCTCTCACCACCCTGACCCTCCCACACGCGCCGTTAATCCTCCCCTCACGCGTGACGACCTAGGGACCCAACTATGTTCCCCCCCTTCCCCCAGAAATACTCAGCTATTCCCCCACCAACAAAATCTCCCTTGTGACAGTTTTCCGTCAGTAGCTCCCTTCCACCCCCCCACAATTCACACCCCTAATAAACTTCAAAACCCCACACTTGACTCACCCCCTCATGACAGACAAACCCACCAACCCCAGATAACCTCTAAACAAACCGTCACTGCCACCGACACACCCCACCACTCTGATCCTCCCACACGCGCCGTTAATCCTCCCCTCACGCGTGACGACCTAGGGACCCAACCATGTTCCCACCCTTCCCCCAGAAATACTCAGCTATTCCCCCACCCACAAAATCTCCCTTGTGACAGTTTTCCGTCAGTAGCTCCCTTCCACCCCCCCACAATTCACACCCCTAATAAACTTCAAAACCCCACACTTGACTCACCCCCTCATGACAGACAAACCCACCAACCCCAGATAACCTCTAAACAAACCGTCACTGCCACCGACACACCCCACCACTCTGATCCTCCCACACGCGCCGTTAATCCTCCCCTCACGCGTGACGACCTAGGGACCCAACCATGTTCCCCCCCTTCCCCCAGAAATACTCAGCTATTCCCCCACCAACAAAATCTCCCTTGTGACAGTTTTCAGCCAGTAGCTCCCTTCCACCCCCCCACAATTCACACCCCTAATAAACTTCAACACCCCACACTTGACTCACCCCCTCATGACAGACAAACTCACCAACCCCAGATAACCTCTAAGCAAACCGTTACTGCCACCGACACACCCCACCACTCTGATCCTCCCACACGCGCCGTTAATCCCCCCCTCACGCGTGACTCCCACCAAAGTGATTTCCCCCCCCTCATGCGTACCGAACACCTGCTCACCAGTCGGTCCCCCACCATCATGAGCCCCGCTAAACTTTCAACCTCCCCCTCTTCACCGTTACCCCACCCGCCCCAAATTCCCCCCCCCAAAGATCCCGCTCGACAAAATACCACTCCCATTCCAATCCAACCACAAAACTTTTTCCACCTTGGCTAAACCCCAAAATACTCTCTCTCTCGCCCCAAACAACATAATCAACCTCTCAACTTCAACCACTCCTCGAAATCCCATCCATGTCTCTCCCGGAAATAAAATCAGTCTAGATTCAACCCCTCTCAAACCACAACCCTGCCTGCCCAGACCCCCCCCACCATCTCCCTATCAAATCCCCACACACCAAACCTCCAAACCACCCGATCATAGTAAACTCTCAACCTTCAGCCTTACTCACCCTTCCCCAAACCCCACTCACGACCACAACTCTCTACACAATTCAACCCCTCTCAAACCACAACCCTGCCTGCCCAGACCCCCCCCACCATCTCCCTATCAAATCCCCACACACCAAACTTCCAAACCACCCGATCATAGTAAACACTCAACCTTCAGCCTTACTCACCCTTCCCCAAACCCCACTCACGACCACAACTCTCTACACAATTCAACCCCTCCCCAGCACCAACCTCTTCCGCAACAACAACCCCGACTCGACCTGCCCGTTTCATCTTTAAAACCCCCTTATCACTACCCCCGACCGAAACCGCTTAGACCCCCCCTCCAAAACTGGCCCCGGGCCAGCTCGCCCCCAGACCCACATTCCTAACGACAAGAACTAACGGTATATCCACCCCGCCCTTCCAAAGTGAAAGTGAACCACCACCCCCTATTACCAGACCGTCACCCAGACTAACGGCGACTCTAAATACCCCCCCCCCCCTGATGATGATGAGGATATTATTGTACTAAATTGTGTTGAATGTTTTCAATTCCTAAGCGATTGGGCATGATTCTATAAATTTACATGTTTTCCATATACTGTATATATTATTTTTTTTCCCTTAGTCATACTACTTTTCTTGTTACCTACACTTTTCTGACTATCTTTTAAATTTGCTTTATACATTGTTAAACACTTTACCTCTTCTTAATTTCCTGTGTTCTTAATTATCTGTCCTTAAATTTACATGTTTTCCATATACTGTATATATTATTTTTTTCCCTTCGTCATACTACTTTTCTTGTTACCTACACTTTTCTGACTATCTTTTAAAATTTGCTTTATACATTGTTAAACACTTTACCTCTTCTTAATTTCCTGTTCTTAATTATCTGCCCTTTCTTAAATTTACATGTTTTCCATATACTGTATATATTATTTGTTTCCCTTAGTCATACTACTTTTCTTGTTACCTACACTTGTCTGACTATCTTTTAAATTTGCTTTATACATTGTTAAACACTTTACCTCTTCTTAATTTCCTGTTCTTAATTATCTGCCCTTTCTTAAATTTACATGTTTTCCATATACTGTATATATTAATTTTTTTTCCCTTAGTCATACTACTTTTCTTGTTAACCTACATTTTTCTGACTATGCTTCTTTTTACTTCACCCTTGAGGCTCGAGGACGAGCCTATAATGAAGGAGAGGGAAGTAAAATGCCCCGGAACAAGAAGCCCACCACAGAAGCCACGAGCGAACACCACACAGAAACACCCGGAAGAAAGGTCCACAGAACGAAAGGACCAGCTGACCGAGCCAGCCATTTCAGACAGGCCCAAGCCCGCAGGGCTAAGCAGCTCATGGCCGCACCTTTTTATCTTTTCTAAACTGACCATTTTTCCACACCTCACGTACACTAACCCCCTCGTGTCCTACACTCCTAACTACAAAGATGATGAACAGGAATATACATTCATATTAAAAACACCCATGCCCTGTCCCGATGTTGAGCCAATGCCAACACATCAGACAGCCATAATTATATCTATGTATGTTCTTGCATCCGAGAAGTAGATGTTATATATTTTAGAAGTTAAAACACCCACGATTGTCCCTAGACCTCTTATATCATTTTCCATGACGAGTATAGATATATGTAACCCGTGCTCAGTCGCCCCTTGCATTGTTCCTCTAGTAACTAAGTATTAATATTAACATTCCCTAACATCTTGTCTTGCCAGACTAAGCTTTATGAAGACCCATCGCCCCATAAATCTATGTATGCAATCCTTAGGTTAAGTATTTTTATCCGCCATTGTGTTCACCTTTTTCCATTTACTTTCCACAATTGTCATACGTCTTCCCCTTGCCTCCTTCGTATCCACAGCCCACACTACGCCAATTTACTTCGTGTCTTACACCTCTTACCCCAACCAGAGATTGTATAAGATAACCTGGTTACCAGTATCTGTCATAAGTACCCCGAAACAATAACTAAGTACCCCTACGAACTGCCGCTTTTGTTGGTATTTATATTTATATTTAATAGAAAACGCAGTTCCCAGGACCAACTAATAGTATCCATAACCCTCGGACTGATCACATAACTCTATCTTTTCCAGACTCATATACCACCCCATAGTTGCATTCCCCGGTAGCATATTTTGGCTAACGTATTCTACTGCCTTTTCAAACTTTCCATATCAAGTGTAGCCTAATGCCACCCCCACGCCCAGGGACCTTAGGGGCAAAATTTCCCTGTAGCCCTTGAACTCTCCCCCCCTCTCAGTAAGAATTCCCGCGCTTCTCGACTCTTGTCCGACCTAGCCTCTCTCTCATACCTCTTGAAGATCCTTGAATTGTCCGTTGCTAACGCTCTCCAACCTTTTATATATATACTCCTATCCAGCCTACCTTCACTTAGTAGGCCAGAACAACATTAGAACTTTACTAGCCCCTTGCATGCCATCTATTCTCTTACAACACATTCACAACCCTGCAGCCAATGGTCGTCGGTGCGAGGCTAGCCGCCCCGCCAGTTACTAATTTATATTGCCATACTTCCAGATAAATGTGGCAGAGTTAGCAACCCAGTCTCCACCACATCCAGCAAACTCTACAATTAACAACCAACCGAGTAAAACCAGCTAGCTAAGGCACCTTCGGTTTTGGTATTAAAGACACCCACATCTGTCTCATACACAGAGGGTTATTATAAACACTGGTGATATGGCAAGCCCCTAGCCACAGCCGCCGGACGACGTTCACAGAGAGAGGGCGCCCAGCTCCCCCTTTTTTGCCCACCCGAGGAGGGAGACCCCCACCCCCGCGGAGGTATACCTGGCCCCTGTTTTGACTTTCGAGTCATTGCCAGGTAGCACAGGAATTCTTCCTATCAATGAACTAACCATGAATGACTAACACCTTTACTAACCTCTATTAACTCACAATAAACCATTTACCTTTCTTGCATGCTCTGATCACTAAATTAGCACCTCAGCTATACCATAGAATGAAGATTGAACAATCTAGAGAGACGTTCCTATCACAGCTGTCCCCATCCTCCTCGCAAAGTAGATCCAGTCTCTCTCCCCTAAATACGTCCAGTATAGCCAAAATAGTACCTCTTACTAAGGCTCAGTTATATGAAATATAAAGGCTTTCCTATAGCCCTGTGCCACAACAGTAAATACCATCTTACCTAGTCTCCATTTCTATTGAGAGCTCAATTAAGTTCATAAGACTCGAGATCCCTACTGTCTACAGGGTCCAGAACCGAGCCTATAAATCTAACTCCCGCCCCCAGTCAAATCAGTTGAAAGCTAGACACCAACCAGGGGTCACTACCCTGCAGTTAACCTCTAGCTCTGCCCTTGTGTTGTTCTGGAGTGAGATCCCAGAGCCGGCAGACTCCGTGGCAGATTTGGATAGAAGGACCTGCCCACGTATTTAAGAACTTCACACATATGGACACCCTGGACGGCCGCGGAACCAGTCGTTAGCCCCCAACATCATGGACGCAAGATAACCAGGACCAGACCCATCAGATACTACCCAAGATTCTCTTTAGCAGTACTACATCTTACTGTGCTGTTTAGAGATTTCACTAATTAAATATTTCTACGAAGTGGCTAAGACCTTGCCCAGTGTAATACAGACTTAACCATTCCATTTGGGACGTACTAAGCGATCAGTGCTCATTAATTAACAGGCGACCTTGACTCTCGTAATTACCTTATTCAGATATTAAAACTCTAGTGATATCTAACGTTCGCCCACTGATTTGCGTTCTATGTATTTCTGAAACAAGGATATAAAACTTAGATCAGTACCCCCTGAGGTTACTAGAATTCCTGTGCTCTAAAATACGCGTGTCTAATCTAGTCTGTGAACTACTACTTATGCACCAGAGCTACCAGTAATAAATATAACAGTGAATAGGAATCTATAAGTAACATTGATGGTCTTCGGTATATAAACCTGTTAAATCAAAGCCAGTGATCAGAAGATTAATACCTGAACGTTGGAAGTGGGAGACTAGGCTCCATCCAGATCCACTTATGCTAGTGTTGTTCGATTCTATTATATTGTCTTACACAAGTATTCTGTAGTGGTATATTAATAAACGTGATCGTGTAACTTGCTACCATGTGTTTCTTTGTGTTCTCTATTCCTCATATCTTGTATTGTGCATGCAGCCTTCTATACCCAGTCAATTAGAACTCACATTACCCAAGTTAAACCTGTAGAAAAACAGGGCATAACAGTTTCCCTATTTTAAGGAATTGGAGAGATGTTTTGATTGTTAAAGATTATTCTAGATACTTCAACATATGTTTTCTAGTGACATACAAGTTTTTAGTGTCTGGTGACTATCTAGCGATTTGTCAATGCTATTCTAGCATACATTTGTGGTTTAGTTTATCTTGCATTTTTTTCTAAATTTTCCCTATTTCTCCAGAAGATTTCCTACATGGTATAGTGTATTGTTCTAGTGATAATTAAATATTATATAGGGCTATTTTAAGTTGGCTGATGAATATGAAGCAGTAATATGCTGGACGATGAGAACATTGTATTTTTGTATTTTACCGCATTTTCCTTTACCATCACTATCTCCGATAGACTGGAAATGGTGTCGTATTTCACACCCAAATGCCATAAAAGGGTGTCCAATATCAAGCCAACTCAACCCTGCTCTTCCACAGGGTCTAAACTCAACCCGATTCAGACTTTCGGAACTTGATAACAGTTTTAAGACTTTTTGTATATATCCATATATAAATAATCGATTTGGATGTCATAATTATAAATGTACCTAGCTATATCCTCAGAATCTCCAAAAGAAGCGTCATAATCCTATAGAAGGCCGATAAAATACCGGAGTTATTATATATAATACCTCAAAGTAAGCGATTATATTATAGGAATAGTCATCACAATTTTTTACAAATTCAACTAGATCAAAATAATATCGAAATGATGGATCATTAATTATTGATCTTGATATGTAGGCCTAAAGCATGTTGTTTATAAACATTGGCCGCAGCCGCGGTGCCACTCTATTCGAGCCTAATCACGATTATATTTCGGTGTATTCTTACTTAAATGTATATCATTCGGGTTGATTAGGTTACACAATACAATATTACTAAGTAACAGTACACGCATATATATAAATATCATAACATTTGTGAAATATAGGTTCGACCGCGCTAAGCACCACGGCTGCGTGAGGGCCAGTAGGAACGTAGATATATCGAGGGGTGGGTGGGTGGGTGGGGTATCTAGCCTCGTGACCTTGACCAAGAGTCAAGTTCAGTAAATCAGTGTTCGTCACGGTAATTAATCCGTCACTCCTCAGAATTATTGAAATGTCTATGTATGCGAATATTTCTTGCTCTACTATTAAACAAATAAATATGTTTTATAATTTCACCTAATATGTAATGTCACAACACATCTTAAATTGTATATATTCAAATTTATTGCCGATATGTTCTGTTGTCGATTATTCCAGTCCCTGACATACCTAATGATATTTGGTATATTACGCTATTTCGCTTTTATTTTGTCTTTATTTGCTTTGTAATAATTATTCTGCAATGCATATTTACTTTCATTCTTAAAAATAGTCAGGAAAGGTTGTCCATATAATATGTATATATTTAAAAGTCTGGATCACCCCTTGTCATTTTGTGCCACCACACTTTAATGAGAGTGGGTTATCAGACTTTGGGGTGACACAAAATGCAGCTTTGGTTTTGTTTTGTAGATGTTTAGGTGACAATCACCACGGTCGATCTGGGGATCCGCCGCTGATGAGCTCGTCCTGGAATCTTTACGACTCTGAATCTTACGATTCTTTACAGGACTGAACATGCCATTTTTATCGGCAATAGCTCAGAGAAGAGTGTTGAGAGGGGAGAAGGGGTGTTGGAGAGAGAGGAAGGTGTTGGAGTGGCTTTGTTATGTGTGTTTTGTCTGTATACGTCGTCAGGATGTCCCTGACTGGGTGCAAGCATGTGAAACATGCTAGGACGTACTACCGCACCCACTAAATGTCCGCCGTGGCAGGGATTCGATCCCGGGTCTTTCAGATTCACACGCGAGCGTGCTCACCACTTGACCACCACGGCATAAACGGTATGTAAACATGTCTCGGGTATCACTGATAATTTTTGAAATTTTCTGCCTAAAGCCCAATGGCTTATCAGTGGTGGTAACACAAAATGAAGCATATGTACGGAGTATCCATATGCTGCCATTTAAATGTAAACAAACATTCTGAATGTTTCGTGAGGTTGAAATTCAGTTTTACCATTTCGGTACATCACAACTGAACATATTTCGATACTCAATACCTTGCCACCACACTCCTGGCATATTCATGAACACAAGAGACTGGTAATTAACCCGGGAGCTGCGGGAAGACTCTTAAGAGTTCCCCCGGCGGACTGCGGGAAGACTCTCTGGAGTAAGTAAAACTAAAAATCAACTTTTTACATCGAAAAAAAAATATTTTTTTTATTTTTATTTTTTTATTTTTTTATTTTTGTTTGGCCCCTGGGCCATGCAAAATCTCAGTCCTCTACCTCCCCTCCTTCCCCACTTTCCTCCTATTCCTCAGTTATCACCTATTTTCCCTATTATTCCCTTATTCTGAGGTATATTTTCGTGCTAACATTAGCGAGTTGCAAGCAGGGTGTTGTCATCACTGATGGCCATCGAGTGCAAGAGAGAGAGAGAGAGTATCGATCGACTGTGTCGCAGTGGCCTTGGGGAAAATTGGCGGGAAGCTAGCTTGCCTCACCCATACATTATACAACTCGCGGGCTATATCTCCGATTTTGACCATCCAAACGCTGTTTTCACTCGTTTTATTGTTGTTTCAGGTTAATACCTTTATAATCAACCCATAATAGGCGCATATGGATAATTATTAATGCTATTAATGGTACAATGAATATTTTAGTGACGAAAAACCTCAAATACGTCAGCACAGGGGGACGTTTTCATTTACCCCCGTGCGCACTTCAGAGGTTAAAGGCCTAATATTATATCGAACATAAGAAAAACAAAAAGTCACCCATAAAATCAGCCAAGCGTCGTCCATAGAAAACTCGTTCGTGCATCTGAGCTAACCCATTTTCTTTTGTTACTATTAGAGGGTAACGATTCTAAACCTATAAATATGGCCAAGGGAGCATTTGTACGTTCCGTCCACTAGTACGGTTCCTCCCTAACTCACCCTATAGGGGCACAGTGCAGCCATGTATCGAATATTGTTCGCATGTTTTGGGAGGTCCTTCCCATAACGCACTTCTCGAAAGGATTTTATTTGGTCTCGGTCAGTTCAGCCTGCCATTCTCTAATACTCACAGAATCTCCCTCTCTGTCATGCCATCATTCATGGTCACTAGCCGAACACGGTCATTGTCTGGTTGATGGTTGTCAACAGCTAGTCTGTCTGGGTCCTAGGATTTTCTTTTGTTATTCGTATCTGGATACTTGTTCCAGGTAAAGGGTTGCAAGCCCAATCACTAAACCCCTTTAGTCACCTTTTACGACACACAGAAGGCACGTGAGGAATATTTCAATCCCTTACCCTCAGGGGGAGAGGGTTATAATAATGCTAAATGTAGTGGCTTACCTCCATGGTTTCAACTTCAGTTGAAATGCGTATATAAAACACACCTGATCAAAACTGTATCAAAAGGTATTGTTCAGGTTTGTCAAGCGTTTCAAAATCGAAGATGAAGTTGAAGTTATGCGAGGGGGACATCAAAATTCATCGTCTAATTCCTTTCATAAATTGATTTGTTAAACTTTGATAAATGAATAAAGAAACAACAACAACGTATACTAATCCATATGCCACGGTGATAATGTGTACCACCAGAAAACTATTTTTTTGCTACAATTATTTTACATGACAATATTCATATTATTGTGGAGATGTTATTTCGACAGTAAACCTTGGTTATTGAGTTCACCTATCACTTCATATTTGTTACATGAATAATATGCTACATGTACAGTACTTGACTAAACTTGATGAATAACTTCGTATAGGCAACTCCAATACAATACTCTATTGATAGCGTCATTAGCTCGGATTTCCATGAAATGGGGCCTGTGAAAAAAAAAAACATTATTAAATATGTTTTTTTTTTTATGCATAGGCCTATGCCATTATCGTAGACGTAGACGTGTGAATTAGTGTAAGGAGTTTAATTTTCCATTTTAGATGCTAAATACTATTTAGAATATATATAGCATAGTTGTGCATCCTTCGAAGACACCATAATTGATATTGCCTGATTAACACATTTTTTTTCTGTACTTATATATTAGTTAACCCCTTCAGACAGGAATAGTTAACTTACTGACGGGTTGCCAGACCGCCCGGTATTTACCCCACAATAGTCAATCCCACACTAAGGGACCGTTAGAAGTCGGAGGAATTTGGGGTTGCCACCAATCGACAGATTCTGATCTAACTTACCTAACTTACTGAGCTCAAAATGACGCAGAATCGTCATATAACTTATTATTGAGCTATTTCACTAGGCTCATATGACGCGATCGCGTCATATGATACATTTGGGCGGAACCGCCATATGACGCGATCGCGTCATACGAGACGGAGAGGGTTAATTTAACATGTATATTTGCACTGGAATAAAGAAATCTTAGAATCGGAAATTAACTACCGGTAATGCCTGTGAATATTTTAGGCATTTAATCACACATGCACTATGATAGATATTTCTTAAGTTTATAATAATCAAATCAAAGCATTTACCATTTTCAGGTTTGATATAAATGAACATCGATATGTGATTTTGTTTCGGATATCAGTGCTGGTGTCCTAGGTACAACATTTCGTTCGTTATTTACTGATGATATTTGGTACGAGATGCTGATAGTGGGATTTTCTTGTTTTATATAAAGGTGTACTTCAATCTGATATTTGTAGTGCATAGAATAGCAAATAGAATATTAAATGGTACCAATATATTTCTTCCAGCCATACTCACTACTTTGTTGCTTACTTCAATGATCGAAAGATTTCAACAACCAGTTCAAAAAGTTTTTCACCTTCTTCTCTTGACATTAAATGGATCGAGTGATTGAGACTATAACAGAAGCAGCCACGGAAGGAGTGATACATCTGTATTATGGGTTCGAAAGCATTTGTTGAAAATCTTATCAAATGCCCCAGTCTAACATGTTCCCCTTCTGTCACGATGTGGTTATCCAAGTTTCCAGTGGTGGAAGACATGTAGTCCCACTCAGGGCCATGGGGCTTGCTGTATGCCTCTTGGAACGAGTCTGAATGGTAGAAGACCCTGCGATACAGACAAAGGAGAGCAATAGGATCGGATTCTAAGCCCTTGTAAAACTTCTCATGAACTTGTTTGGCATAATCCCAAAAGGAATCACGCCAGTTTGAAGGTGTCATTATGGTGATATCTATAATTGAGATATGTGCCCCAAGAATGAATTCCATATCTATAGGCAAGTAGCGGTGCATGTTAATCGCATGTGCACTCTTCAGTGGGAACATGTGTTGCTTGACTCCAGCTCTTTTCATGTACTCAACCATGGCAACATTTAAGACAGCAACCGCTCCACTATTTACTGTGATTCCGTTGCACTTACAGCTGTCAAAAAATTACTTACTAGTGTCTCTATCAAAAACCGTCTGAAGGAGGCTTGTTTGATATGCAACACCTTCGATAGAAGGAAGGGCCTGCAAAATTCCTGGTTTATTAGGATTCATGTTTTGAATTTCACTCAAAAGCAGTTTTAGGTGCGCCGGATCTTTCTCCAGTTCTCTATCCTGAATATTTAGCAGCTCATCTATTTCTTCAGCACCTTTGTATTCCCCGATTTGCTTGTTGTCATCAATATCTTTCCCTGTAATAACATCGTTCAAAATCTGTAAGAAATAGTCAATGACGATTGAGTTGGTGGTTCCGTCTGCCATGGCGTGATGGTTGCCCAGCACTAGAGTCCGCACATAGGGAAAGTCCTTCTCCAGCTCTACCCGGGGAGATGTAGGATCCTTCTCATTGGTCAGCAACCTGGCGCACCATAAGGGACCCTCGCTCACATTATAACGGTGCTTACCAAGCTCTTCAGCCATATGGACAGCATCCACACCTTCCACAATCTAAGAAGCACAATTATATTTTTTAACTCATTGACTGTGTGAAAACTATTTTATAATTATGTGTTACGACTGGGGTTCAAATATATCAGGGCTCTTATTCATTGGACTAGTAATGGCATAAATGTTACAACGGAAAGCACTAGCTCCAACCTCTGATGTATATCCCCAGTGAACAAAGAACACAAATACTCGACAGAGTTCTATATGCAATAATAGGCTATCAAACTCTCAATAAATGTGCGTCTACTCTAGGCTTAATGTTATGTGAAAACAGCCTATTACTACCTATAACCGAAGGTGCTTGGTTATGGTATGCAAAGTAAGGTGGTAAGAGAAGTTACAGCTTACGTTACTTTAATCAATAAATGTCAGGCACTCCTGCATGAAAGAAAGTGCACTAAAGTCCTTCAACACTAACAAGGAATCTTCTTTAAATGTTAGATGCTATAAAGATGCTCGTATCGGAAATGGAACCCAAAAAGGCAGGCAGTGGAACAATGCTCGTGCAGGCTATGCACACAAAAAGGCAGAATATATAATGCCGTCGGAGCCAAGAATATCCTAAACACTACAACACTAATAATAATCGCCACGACAATGCAGTATTCCTATCAACAAAAAGAGCCTAAGTCGTTTGTGTCTCAATACATCAAACTAGGCTGCGAAATGCTTGTGTAATCATAAATGGGTATGCATAAAAAGAGTAATTAGGTTAATATACTTAATGTCTACTGTGACTGATAAAGTCTAGCTAGAGTCAATGATACGAGATACTGGTGCGCATGGCATGCTGCATAGCCTAGTGCAAATCTCAAGTCTGTGCGTCAAATATTACGTTATAATGAAGGGTAGCTCTCTTGAGAAACCTTAATACCGAAGTATTAAGCGTTCTCCTGGCGTACCTCAAAGACAAACAATCGAGACTAGAACAGTGCAGAATGGTATAGGCAAAAAGCCCTCATTCGTGCATGCTCTACTCTCAATGGCACACAGACTAGAATTTACTCAATCAACTCCAGTTCTCAGGTATGTCGTGCCGCTTTTAACTGAAGCCAGCACTCATAGGAAACAATACCTATAATATCAGACTCCTAGTCTAGCATTATCTAATCCAGCAGAACACTAATAATTATAGGAAGCGGCAATATGAAAGCCAACCAATGCTTCGTGATCCACTTATCTTAACAACTAACATACACAGGTTATATCAGACCTTAACACACAATACAACTGGCCAGCATGAAGCTGATTTTGCAGAGTTAACCAGAGGGGGTATAATATTAATAAAAGGTGGTGAAAGATATGGAAAATGAGAGAGATAGGCAGAGGAAAAGATTCTCAGGTACGGAGTGGGGATAGATAGCAAGGGAAAAAAGATGGGTGTGTTCTAGAAACCAGATCTGAGGGAGAGAGTGGCGAGGAACCAGTATATATACTCGCACTAGCTCGAGCCGCGTGGGAAAACAGCGGTTACAAGTCATCTAGCCACTAACAAGAGCTCACAGCATGGTAAGGACCTCCCTTCACCAACCCCCGCGAGGCAGCCAGCCGTGACGTCATCGAGCGGGACAAAAAACACTGCGCGCCCCCTCTCACTCTGTTCTACTCCCTCTCTCTCTCCCAGATCCTATCATTACTAGTTAATGATAAAACATATATTTTACAATTAAATATATAAAGCCTTGACATGGGCGAAAACAAAGAGCCTTTCTGGACTGCCCATGACACGAGCTTTCATATGAAATAAAGCACACTCTAATACATAAACTGTAGCCCCATCCACTGCCCTGGCGATCCTAGTGAGTCACTGTAGGACAAGCCATGCGGTTCTAACGGAGTGGTCAACGTCACACCCCCCCCAAGATTTTTCTCAGAGGCCCCAAAGCTCACAAAAATCTGATGGTTAGAACCCATGCTATATCTCCACTTCCCATCACCCAGCGGCAGTAAAATATCTGGCACAGTTCTTCAACAAAACATTTATTCAAAATTATAACCCTCCCAACACAATAGGTTAAATTATATGTAGTTATGCTCCCCAAGAGCGAGCTTCTCTAGCCCAGCATTCTGAGAGGAGTGCAACTCAGAATTACTGCTATAACATACTGAAAAAAATTCAACTATCAAAGAAAGTTTTTTATTTGATTTTTATGTTTTTAATTTGTTTATTTCGGCTGCACTATAGGGGCAAGCCTAGTTTTTTCTTCTATACCAAACGCTCAACTCCTGCTTTACGACCCAATACGCTGGGCTACAACCGCGAGCCAACAAGCACCAAGCGCAAAATACTATTCAAACTAAAGCAGGAGGCTACCCGTGTGTCAATCTACCCAGGATCATATACCCTTGAACGACCATCTGCAACCACGTTGTCACAACCGGCAATATGGCGTATGTCCAGGTTATATACCAATAACCTTAGTGACCACCTGGTCAGCCTCATATTCCGATTGTGAAACTGGTCCAAGAACTTGAGAGGGTGATGATCTGGGTAAACTACAACGACCGGACCATAGGCTGGAACACAGACCTCGAAATGCCTCAGAGCAAGTACAACCGCCAGCAGCTCCTCCTCGACAACAGAGCAGCTCCCCTGGGCCGAATTGTACTTCTCCGAGCAGAAACTAACAGGATGCTCCAGCCCATCATCGTCCTTTTCCACAAGGACGGCACCAGCCCCCACACCACTAGCCTCTGTTGCTAGTGGGGAAGGTAGGCTAAAGTCAGGGGCCCTGAGGATCGGGTGAGTGCACAACAGGTGTTTTACTTCTCTAAACACCTTCTCACACTCAGGCGCCCAATTGAACTTCTTATCCTTCCAGTTATCCTCCACCTGAGCTTGACTGTCCCGTTCTCCTTCTCCACCTTGACTGCTAAACGTCATCACAGGCACAGTGAGAGGCTCAGGGGGGTGCCTCCCATACTCCTTCATGGGATTAACATGACATAACTGATTGCGCTTCCGTCTGTCTGGAGTGGCTACCAAGTAAACCAGGTCCGATAGCTCCTCCACCACCCTATAAGGACCAGTGTACTTCGCGGATAAGGGGTGACCTACAAGGGGCAGTAGAGTCAACACCTCCTGACCCACGTGAAACTCCCTGAGTTCAACCTTGAGGTCGTACCTGTCCTTCATTAGGGCCTGAGAGCTAGTCAAATTACGGCCAGCCAACTCCAGACTGCGCAACATCCGTTCTCGACTGTTGAGGACACACTTGAGCATAGAACAAGGTTTTTCTGCGCCCTCCCATACTTCTTCAACCATATGGAGAGGCCCTCTGACACGGTGTCCAAAGACGAGCTCATTAGGGCTGAATCCCAAACTTTCCCCAGGTACCTCCCATGCAGCAAACAAAACAACATGAATCTCCTGCGGGTAACCATACCGGGAAAAATACACTAGCAAGCCTCGGACCACCGTCTTCGCTGACCCATTTCTCATAGGGTATGCGTCAGGGTACCTCGTTGCTACATCTCTCGACTATGCAACACTGTCCTCCTTCAACTCGACAGCACCGGTACCACATTCAAGAACCTCCGGGTCTTCCAATTGCAACTTACGAATGTCCGAAGGAGCAAGCCTATCCAAGTGTTTGCGAAACAACTCATGCCCCCCTCCTACATTAAATTTGGCCTCCCGTTGCTCTCTCTCTGCGTACCGTTGCTGTCTCATCGTCTTTTTAAGCCCATCCTCTGCCTTTTCCACAACAGTTACTGGGTCTTCTTCAGACTCGATATTTGGTCCTAATACTGAGTCCCCGAGAATGTCCGCTGATACTAAACTCTCAACCGCATCAACTTTCAACCCCTTCTCGGTACCCTTCCTCCGCTGATCTAAAGATTGTTGACCAGAATGTGACTCCCTGGATGCAGGATCTCCGGTGGCAACACACGCCATAGGCTGCCCCGGACACTTCTCAACCCACTCCTGCTCCTCCCCACTCACGTCGGCCGGCTTCTCGGCAACGACCAAGGGTGGAGCCTCAGAAGTAGGTCCCGCAAAGTCGTTGCCGAGAAGGAGGTCGACGCCCCCAACAGGTAACTTCTCCACAATCCCTACATCCAGGTCACGAGTCACACCATCAACTTCCACCTTCATTCTCACAAGCGGGTATGACCTTGTCGCATTAACTCCCTGAACCACAATCACCCGCGCCGTATTGACAGGTTTACCAGTGAAATTTCTCAACAGTGTTTGCGATGCCCCAGTGTCACGCAAAATTCTCACCTCATGTCTTCTACCCCCCCACTCCACACAACCGAGTCCCCTGTGGTCACTAAAGGCATCACGGACAGGGAATAAGCCTTCCGGATCCTTCTGCACTGGCAGTGTATTTACCTCGGAAGAAATGCCTCTAACAAACTCCGATGTCCTCTTGAACACTCCAATGCCGTGAGCAAAAGACACGGCTGCCGGAGGAGGTCGACTAGGGCACTCATTTGCCTTATGACCCTCCTGGTGGCAACTAAAACACATAAATTTCGGTTTCGGCTTATACTGTGATGTAAAAGGCCCCTGACTTTTCACATACGGTGTGGTGTAAGGTTTGGATTCAGTTTTAGTTTCATGGCTCTTCTGTTTAAATGTGTCATTGTTACGGGGAGGGGGAGGATAACGGTCCTTAGCACTTACATCGTACTTCTGTGAGGACCCGCAACCCCGAATCAACGACAGCCGTCGATCAGCCATTTCTGCTGCTTCGACTAGAGTTCTTGGGTTTTTCTCCTTCAAGTTCAAAGTTAGATCACCGCCCGTGCTCTTAAAGAACTGCTCCAACATCATTAACTGCTTAATTTCATCAAATGTTGTGACCCTCTCAGATCGGAGCCAGTTTCCCATAGCATCGGACAAGTCCCGGGCGTGTTCCAAAAAGGTGCTATCTCTTCCCTTAGTTACACCCCGGAACTTCAAACGGTACGTTTCTGGTTGCAATTCGTAAGCCCTCAGGACAGCCTCCTTGAGATCCTCGTACACAATACATAACTCCAAAGGTAACGCATCGTAGGCTTTAAGACCCTTGCCTATTAATCTAGAGGATACAAGTGCTGCCCATTTATTCTCTGGCCACTGGTGTTCCTGGCACTTCTTCTCAAAGCGTGTGAAAAATTCTGTTACACCACTCTCATCAAACACCGGAACCAGTTTCAATAAGTGCGAGAGAGACTGCTCATGAACACGGTTACCAGCCCCAAGTCACTGTCCCGTTGTCTCTACTCGCGACTTCTCTACGTCCATGTCGGCACAGTACCTAGTCGACTCAGCTTGGATTTTTGCTAGCTCTATTTGCTGCTGACTGATAGTTTTTCTCTCTTCTATCTTGGCTCTCTCTTCTATCTTGGCTAATTCTAATTGCTGCTGAAGCTGAAGCTCAGATACCCTGATAGCCTTTCTCTCTTCGATCTTAGCTAATTCGAGCTGAAGCAATAATTCTGGAGTTAACCCTTGAGGAGGTGAGGGTGCTACAATGTTTGAAATTACCGGTGGTCCCCCCAGGGGCAACCCACCCTGCCAGTCACCACCCAACTGTGGAAGCGTACCCGGGGTCGGCAAACTAATGGGATGGCTGGGAGTCGAGTGTAGGGGAAGCATGGCCAAAGGGCTCTGAGCACTCAACCCATCTCGCTCACCAGTCACCCTGCCCAGTACACACATTATCAAGTTATCCCTGGTCATGCTGCTAGTACCCGCATGACCGATAGCTGTGGCCAGGCATTGAAGACCGTACCGCTCCATACCCTCCAACCGCTCGGCAGTAACAGGCCATTGCAAAAATATCCTAGCATCCTCCTCACAGTTCACCTGATTAACCATAGCATCATACTGCTGTTCCTCAGTTTCGACATTACGTACTGTGTCTCCATTCTCCTCTGATCCGGTATAAGACATGATGCACACAAAAATTTCTCACCACAATATTCAGAAAAGAAGCACCCCAAACTCTTATACCTCGATATACACACAACAATTCTCGGAAATACTCAAGGGCTATACTATGTTGCAAAAAAAAAATATTCTTGCTGATCCCCGCAAAATATTCTCCAAAACAACAAATGTTCCCTGCTAATAAATGTAGGTTCACCAAATCCTAGGTAAGGTCGCCATTTGTTACGACTGGGGTTCAAATATATCAGGGCTCTTATTCATTGGACTAGTAATGGCATAAATGTTACAACGGAAAGCGCTAGCTCCAACCTCTGATGTATATCCCCAGTGAACAAAGAACACAAATACTCGACAGAGTTCTATAATGCAATAATAGGCTATCAAACTCTCAATAAATGTGCGTCTACTCTAGGCTTAATGTTATGTGAAAACAGCCTATTACTACCTATAACCGAAGGTGCTTGGTTATGGTATGCAAAGTAAGGTGGTAAGAGAAGTTACAGCTTACGTTACTTTAATCAATAAATGTCAGGCACTCCTGCATGAAAGAAAGTGCACTAAAGTCCTTCAACACTAACAAGGAATCTTCTTTAAATGTTAGATGCTATAAAGATGCTCGTATCGGAAATGGAACCCAAAAAGGCAGGCAGTGGAACAATGGAACAATGCTAGAAAGAATGTCTGCATATATTGTCACCAGCAGCAATCAGTTTGGCTTTAAGAAAAATCATGGCACAGACCAATGCATATATGTGCTGAAAGAAGTGATTGATACATACAACAAACTAAATAGCTCAATTTTCTCTTGTTTTCTTGATGCAAGTAAGGCTTTTGATAGGGTGTGTCACAAAACCTTATTTGGAAAATTAGTTAACAGGGGAGTGCCTAGCTATATTGTTAGGATACTTATTTTCTGGTATGCTAATCAAAAAATGTGTGTAAGATGGGGCAACATCCTGTCAGGCTCTTTCGCCGTAACCAATGGTGTTAGGCAGGGGGGGATATTGTCTCCGTATCTTTTCAACGTCTACATGGATGATCTTAGTCTGGAGCTGAACAAGACTCGCACTGGGTGCTGTATTGGCAGCACCATTGTAAATCATCTCATGTATGCTGATGACCTAGCCTTAATCGCGCCCTCTGGAGCAGGACTGGATAAATTATTAAGAGTATGTGAACAATTTGGAATCGAACATTCAGTCAAATTTAATCCTATAAAGAGCAATATCATAATATTTAAATCTAACCTTCTATTGAAATCAAAGCTACCTAAATTCCATTTATATGAAGAAATTATAGAAGAAGTAAGTAAAGTAAAGTATCTAGGACACTATATTTCATGTGATCGCTCAGATGATGAGGATATGGGTCGTCAGCGAAGGCAACTTTACATGCAGGGAAATTCAATATTAAGAAAATTTCATATGTGCACATGGGATACAAAAATAACATTGTTCAACTCCTACTGCTCACCAATGTATACAGCACAACTATGGTGGAACTATAAGAAAATTACAGTGAATAGACTAAGTATCTCATATCACAATATCATGAAAATGTTTCTGGGGCTCTCAAAATATGAGAGTACAAATACGCTATGTGCCTATATGAACTTACACTGTTACAAATCACTCATTAGAAAGCTAACATATAAATTCATTCAGCGCCTTAACACTTCTGAGAACAGGATCATTAAAATGCTACAAACTCCAAGCATAGTGTACACCTCCAGGATCCAGGCACACTGGAGGAAGTTGCTCTATATTTAACCTTAAGTAATGATTTCAGGTCTGCTACTCTACAGAATTAGCATACCGGTACTGATCCTCATAGTGCAGTACAGTACCGATATTCCTATACTGTACTGTAGCAACATACTGTACCGGAAGCTAAATGATGTGAGGCATGGTACTGTACACAATTAGGACAGTGGTTTTGGTAACACAGTAGTTTGATGACCACTGTTTTTGGTTGAGGCAGTGCTGTGAACTACATGATAGCAAGCTGGGTATTATTTAATTTCTTTTTATTTTATGTAGCCTATGTACAGTAGCTTATATATATTTATATATATTTATGTTACTGTAAGGTATATATGGACCCCAGTATGGTCCCCTCTGTACTGTGTGAGTCTGAAATAAAGTATTATTATTATTATATAATGCTCGTGCAGGCTATGCACACAAAAAGGCAGAATATATAATGCCGTCGGAGCCAAGAATATCCTAAACACTACAACACTAATAATAATCGCCACGACAATGCAGTATTCCTATCAACAAAAAGAGCCTAAGTCGTTTGTGTCTCAATACATCAAACTAGGCTGCGAAATGCTTGTGTAATCATAAATGGGTATGCATCTATCTATCTATTGCCTGACGCCGTGATCCCCGAAGGGGTGGCCACGAACGAACCGCCCCCATGCACCTCTGTCCCCAGTCAGTCGACGCCCCTCCCCCCAACCAGCACCGCCTTCATTCATGTAGTTCCTCACTCCATCCTTCCACCTCATATTCGGTCTACCTCTCCCCCTCTGTCCCTCCACCTCGCTCTCGTACACCCTCTTAGTCATTCTCTCGCTTTCCATACGTTCCATATGGCCGAACCATCTCAAGTTGTTCCTTTTCACACTTTCCAGCACATCTACCTCCACACCACACCTCCTTCTTACTTCCTCATTAGTCTGTCTATCCCTCCATGTAATTCCGCACGCACTCCTTAAGTAATTCATTTCCACTGCTCTCACTCTTGGTCTGAGTCTCTCAACCAACGTCCATGCTTCGCTTCCGTAAGTCAGTGTCGGGATTACCACACTGTCATGCAAGGACTTCTTCACTTCCATACTGACCACCCTATTTCTTGTTACTGCTTTTAGCGTTCCTACAACCCTCTTCCCCTGTTGTACCCTCTCCCGCATATGCATATGGGTATGCATAAAAAGAGTAATTAGGTTAATATACTTAATGTCTACTGTGACTGATAAAGTCTAGCTAGAGTCAATGATACGAGATACTGGTGCGCATGGCATGCTGCATAGCCTAGTGCAAATCTCAAGTCTGTGCGTCAAATATTACGTTATAATGAAGGGTAGCTCTCTTGAGAAACCTTAATACCGAAGTATTAAGCGTTCTCCTGGCGTACCTCAAAGACAAACAATCGAGACTAGAACAGTGCAGAATGGTATAGGCAAAAAGCCCTCGTTCGTGCATGCTCTACTCTCAATGGCACACAGACTAGAATTTACTCAATCAACTCCAGTTCTCAGGTATGTCGTGCCGCTTTTAACTGAAGCCAGCACTCATAGGAAACAATACCTATAATATCAGACTCCTAGTCTAGCATTATCTAATCCAGCAGAACACTAATAATTATAGGAAGCGGCAATATGAAAGCCAACCAATGCTTCGTGATCCACTTATCTTAACAACTAACATACACAGGTTATATCAGACCTTAACACACAATACAACTGGCCAGCATGAAGCTGATTTTGCAGAGTTAACCAGAGGTGGTATAATATTAATAAAAGGTGGTGAAAGATATGGAAAATGAGAGAGATAGGCAGAGGAAAAGATTCTCAGGTATGGAGTGGGGATAGATAGCAAGGGAAAAAAGATGGGTGTGTTCTAGAAACCAGATCTGAGGGAGAGAGTGGCGAGGAACCAGTATATATACTCGCACTAGCTCGAGCCGCGTGGGAAAACAGCGGTTACAAGTCATCTAGCCACTAACAAGAGCTCACAGCATGGTAAGGACCTCCCTCCACCAACCCCCGCGAGGCAGCCAGCCGTGACGTCATCGAGCGGGACAAAAAACACTGCGCGCCCCCTCTCACTCTGTTCTACTCCCTCTCTCTCTCCCAGATCCTATCATTACTAGTTAATGGTAAAACATATACTTTACAATTAAATATATAAAGCCTTGACATGGGCGAAAACAAAGAGCCTTTCTGGACTGCCCATGACACGAGCTTTCATATGAAATAAAGCACACTCTAATACATAAACTGTAGCCCCATCCACTGCCCTGGCGATCCTAGTGAGTCACTGTAGGACAAGCCATGCGGTTCTAACGGAGTGGTCAACGTCACATATGTTTATTTACTTGATGCATTGACAATCATGATTAGAATAATGCTTGTAACTGTTGATTATATTTTATGAAAAATTTCTACCAGTAATGTTGGTTTAAAAAGTAATACAAGCAATAAGAGACTACGCATTTTAATCCTGAATCTAGTGAGTGATAGCTTATGAGTTTCACATTCTTTCGTTCGGCTTTATTATGTGAACTACATAAGCAGCATACCTAATAAAACAAATATTTTGCATGATTTAAAGGTGAATTACACAAAGATGAAAAAAAGTGAGATAAGTTATTCAGCAGAACGTTAAATGCTCTAGTAATTCACCATTCTTGGGAATATCCTTAAATTTTCCCCTAACATATAAAATAAATTAGGTCAAGTTAAAGGTAAATTTCTGTTGCCTGACAACTATCGGAATCTATGACGTCATCACAATACTTAAGGCCCGAAATTTACAAGACAAGACCAGAGCCGCCAGATATAAAAATGTTGAGTATTTGTTTTCTTTACTGACATAAATTTACTTTATTATGCACAAACCTGAGCATCTTTAATATGTTTTGATGCATACAAAATATACATCTTACTAGGTATGCAGCTTATGTAATTCACCTTTAAAGTATATTAGGAAAACTTGTTTATGTATAATGCATGAAACAAACCGTCACTTCAGTAAAAAAAAAATATATATTTAATAGTGGCCCCTTCATCATTGACGATATTGCCTATTAATATAATAGTCTCCCTTCAACACCCTTGGCAGCAGTTTTGAATCTCCCGCGCGGAAGGGTCAGGGAGTACTCTCATAAGTGTACGCTTAATTCTCTTATGGAATCGTCCTTATGATTGGGTACCCTACAGAAAAAAACTTTGTAGAAAATAATAAAGAAAATTTAACTTAATATCTGTTATATTATGGCTTTCCATGCATGGATTTCTTGTGCGCAGCACCCAGGCGCAGGCCCTCTAACGGCCATATTTCCTCCTTCTCCCTTCCGCGCTCGTGCAAGGAGGGCGGGTTGTCCTAGTGCTCCAGCTTCATTCGTCGTTCCTGCGCTTCTCGTGAGTCCTTACTCATTTGTATACATCTGCATTGTATTGAACAGAGTTTAGATTAGCTAGCATGGGCTGCCCCATTGGCACGACCGCAGTAGGGTGTAAATTAGGGTACTTTTGTAACAAGGCGCCTTCGTATCCCAAGATCCGTGCACCACATGTGTTATTATTGTGTTGTGTTTTGCGTCTTTAGCTTTTGATATTATAGCTAGGAGGCTACCATTCTGCAAGATTATGCTTCAGGCCGTCACTTTGAGGCAGTTGCATATTAATTTTGTTTATTATTAGCAAATGCTCTAGTTCAAGGGTGGCTGCACGTGGTGCGGAGCCTTCTGGAGTCCGTATTTGCTTTTGGGCCCCACTCTCGGGCCTCCCATCTGCTTGCTGCTGCTGCTGCTGGTTCGTCGGAGCGTCAGTTCATCCTGTGTTGTTCCTTGGGCCTCGTGGCCAGCCTTGCTAGGGGTCTCCAATGTAGGCTTCAGGTAATTAAGGATTGAACATTCTATGTATTTGTGATTATGCTTATGTCTGCCCCATTATTGTGCTACATGTGTGCGTTGCATGTATTTTTTATTTTTTTTGTGGGCCATTGGGAGACGTCCCCTATATATATATATGTGGGGTTTTGGTAGGGGGAATTTTTTCACATAAGTCCCCCCCCGCTAAAATTTTTGGTTGTTTTCTCCGGCGGCTTTCTGTGCAGAGCCCCTCTTTTCTCGTCTAGTTGACGAGTTAGGGAACAACCAAATTCCCCGGCATGGTGCGCTGAACCACAATCCTTCCGGCGGAATATGCTAATTCCTACGGGAGCAACCTCGGCCCGCCGAGGAGACTCGCCCTGACCGAGTTGTCATACGACAAGACTTCCTTCGCCCGGCGTTCCAGTCTAGTGTGCAAGTGTTATGATACGTCATGAAAGCACGTTACTTATCTTTCTGTTCTCAATAGTCACGGATAATTGTACACTTAAGGTCACTAGGGCCAGTGACATTTTGTCACAGGTAAGCAGTCCAATCAGCTTAAAATGGAGAAACCCCAGTGTTTTCCATGGTAGAGTCCAGCGGAAGGTTAGAGTAGCTGTGGCTATAGCTAATTTTCCGGCGGACTTGAGGTGGGATGTCTTAACACCTCGCAGGCTATCCTTATGAGCATTGATTCCTGGAAATTTTATTTTCCAGATTGACCCAGGGCTGCAGTTGCAACACGCCCAGCGGCTGGTGGGTGGCTGATTCCGGCGGGGGGGTGGCCCCCTCCTTTCTTCCATCATGCCTCGCTTTGAGCTATGCGCTACCCCTACTTGCTCATTATTGCCTGTATTTGCTCACAAACTTTGCATCAAATGCGTTAAATGTCTCGATCGTTCTCGCGGCTTGTGGGTGTCAAAACGGTGTTCGGTCTGTTCTGAGTTAAAGGCGGCCCTCATCACTAAGAAAGACTTATCGTGCCTAGCGGCATTGAAAGAGATAAAGACCATTTCAACTCCTATGCAAAAGATACTGCCCATAAGGCACTTCACTGTGATGATGATACCTTGTGGGAGAATCTAGTTATAAAGTCACCTTTGGTCAAGTCAGCCTCCAGCAAATCTACTAAACCCAAAGCTAAGAAATCCCTTTCCAAAGTGGTAGTGAGTAGCTCAAGTAGTAATGAAAGTGACATCACTGAGACCGACCAAAGCGGAGGCGGTCGCCTTTCCCCCGGCAACGGTTAAAGTCACGGTCGAGATCCCCCAGGAAGCAGTCTAGGCACTCATCGGCGGAATCGGCCAGGTCGACCAAACGCCGGAAGGAGGACAAGGTGACACCGGCCAGTGCAGGACACAGTACTAGCCGGACAGTTACCGTAAGGCCACCGCCCTCGACCCCTACCTCCAGTACGCCAACCGTCCAATCCGGCGACTCTGAGATGGGGGTGGAGATCATTGAATCTAGTCCTCACCATGAACAGTCTTTAAGTGTACCACAGGACTTTGTTTTTGCAATTCCAAAATTGACTCAGGTATCACGCAAGGCCCCTACGGCTGGACCGAGTAGAGTGTTACCAGTACAGAGGTTTCCCTTCAAGTTCTCAGTCTTTTGACAGCTCTCAGATTATTCAGGACTCTCAGCCACCCGCGGCGAATGGACGTGGGTGCTGGAGAGTGGGCCAAGGAACAGATAGGGAAAGTATTCATAGTGAAGTGTTACCATCATCTGTCCCTGATTTGATTTGGCCGCCGGTGGAACAAACGCCGGATGAACAACAGGACATTCCAGAAATGCTAGAGTTTGAGGTTAATGAAGAGCCGGAGGAAGTTAATGTTCCCTCAGCTTAAGTTTCAATGTGTGAAGAATCAGAGGCTAGTTCCCAATCTTCTAGTGGTTCCCATAGTAAGTGTGTAACCACAGAGGAAATAAGTAACATTATGCATAGGGTTATGCAACAATATCAGGTTTCTCCCTCTATTGATCCTTCATCTAGTCGACCGGTAGCTCCCCCGAGTAGCTCCACGATTAGACCATTAGAGCCTTCAGGTTTTCCCACCCCTAAGTCCTCATTACCTGCCTTGGTTTTACCCCCAACAACGTCCACGGTGGCAGGCACTACTGTGCCGGCTACTATGACTACCACTAAAGTGCGGGTAATTTCTGATATTACTCCTTCCCCGTTGGATAAGGTTCCACAGAGGAAAGGCCCTATGCCTCTCCTCTACGGACCGGATTGCTCCTGGACTCAGGTACATCCTTTGAAACCATTCCTGGCACAGCCTACTATTTCGGGTGAGCTACCGGTTCCAGGTGAGTGGACTATTGAAATTAACAAGAATAGGAAACTCAGAGCTAAGGATGAGGTAGGGAGATTACTAGACGTCTCTATTAAGGCCATACCCAGTACATATAATGCTGAATTCTTTGTCTTCTCAGCTGCCCCGGCAGTACCGCCAGCCTCATCTGCATGACTCTTTGCAGACTGGTCCAAAGCAGATGGCGTTAATGACATAAAAGCTTTGAATGCACTCACGCCGGAACTGGCTACAGTTCCGGTCCTTGATCAGTCACACACACCAGTCTTGCAGATGACGCAGGTAGGTGTGGGGCCATGGGTAGACTGGAAAGCAGAGGCACAAGTATTTGCTTCCACTATTACATCTAAAACCTCACATCAGGTCCCTCAAGAGTTGCATGCTTGGTTCTCATTACCGGTTAATAAGGCAGAAGGGGTGTCTCCAGCCTTGTTCGCTTTCCTGGCGGCCCCCAAAATAGCTCTTCACCAGTTAGATGACCCCTTTTGTACCCCTCCCCCAGCCCATCTGGATAGGGATTTTAAGCTACGAAGCAAAGCTTTTCAATTGTTCTCACAATATCTTGTCACTCGCCAGGTTACCATATCCCTAGCTAGGACGATTTCGGCCATTGCAGACCAAAATGTGAGGAAAGCCACTGAGCTGTCACGTAGGATTCTATTACAAAACTTGGGTGACATTAGGGTACAAAGGAGTACAAAGGAAATCAAGCAACAACAGATCTAGTGACCCTTCTAGGTTGTTTGTCCTCCAAAACACTGAGGATCAAGTGTCCAAACAGTGGTTTAGAGTGGGTAAGGGAACATTGGAAAGGGAATTACTGCCCTGGAACTAATGTCCGTGGCAGGATTAGGAAGTTAGTAGAGGACAGAGGGGTTAGTAACTGAGGGGGGGATAAAATAAAGCTATTCATTTACAAACGCAGTCAGTCGCGGGTTTGATGCGAGATATTTGTCTAGCGGAGTTTAAATGAATCAACGGTGATGCAGTCTATAACGTTTCGGGGAAGCCCATTCCACAAGTTGACAACTCGATTGAAGAAGAAATTCATAGATTCGTGCGAGTTAAAAGATTTACCAATAATTTTGCAACCGTTTCCCCGCGTGTAATTAGATTGGTCGATAGTGAAGTACTTACTACAGTTCATATTGTCGATACCTTTGATGATTTTGAACACTTGAATTAAGTCACCTCTTAATCTGCGCTGGGTTAAAGGAAATAATTTAATTCTCTAAGACGCTCTTCGTATGGTTTGTTCTTTAGGCTAGGTATCATTTTGGTAACTCTACGTTGAACTCGTTCTAGCTTGTTTATATCTTTTTGGTAATAAGGGCTCCAGGATTGAACGCAGTATCCCAGAAGAGGGCGGACTAAGGAATTGTAAAGGGTTAGGATAACTTCTTTGGATTTATGCTCAAATGACCTGCCTATAAAGCCAATTATTTTGTTTGCCTTCTTAACAACTTCTGAACATTGTTGACTCGGTTTTAGGTTACTCGATATTGTTACTCCCAGATCGGTTTCTCTGTTTACATTCTTAAGCTGAGTGCCATTCATCGAATAGTTTGCTTTCTCATTTAGGTATCCAATATGTAGTACTTTACATTTATCCGCATTGAAACTCATTTGCCAAATTTGGGCCCAACATGACAATTTATCTAGATTGTGTTGCATATCGTCAACTTGTTCTTTTGAGAGTACGTTATTTGCAATTTTTGTATCGTCAGCAAATTTTGAGATTGTACAGGTGAGACCCTCATCTATGTCGTTGATGTAAATTAGAGAGAATTGGTCCTAGTACCGATTCCTGGGGTACCCCGCTACTTACATTGGTCCATTTAGATGCCTTACCGTTTATGACTACTCTTTGCTTTCTGTTGCTGAGCCAATTTTCTATCCATTTCAACACACCGTCTTGTATTCCATGCGCTTTTAGTTTTAGCAGTAAACGTTTGTGGGGAACTTTGTCAAAGGCCTTTTGAAAATCAAGGTATATAATATCTACAGCTTTACTCTCATCGTAGAGGTTGAGGATATCGTGGAAGAAGTCTAAGAGGTTAGTTAAACAGGAACGTTTTTTACGAAAGCCTTGTTGAGTATCTTTAAGTATGTTATTTTCCTCTAAGTGATTTACGAGTCTGTCTCATATGACCGTTTCTAGCATTTTACATACAACTGAGGTTAAGCTAATTGGACGATAGTTACTGGGTAGGGATTTGCTGCCTTTTTTTAATATCGGTGTTACGTTGGCTAGCTTCCACTGATCAGGCATAGTTCCAGACTGCAAGGATTTATTGAATAGTAATGTCAGTGGTTTGGAGAGCTCATCCTTAGCTTCCTTTAGAACTCTAGGCGAGATTGTATCAGGTCCAGGCGTTTTATTTACCTTGAGTTTATCTAAACAATTCAATACTTCTCTCTCTGTAACGGTGATATTGCTTAGAACATCTGAATTATCAATCTGAATCGGCGATGGTGTAGGGATATCACTGAGGTCTTCTGTTGTAAAAACTGATGCAAAGAAGGTATTTTCGAGGGCATTACTCATTTGTACTTCGTCTTTGGTGTATTCTCCATTTTCATCGACTAACGGTCCAACAGTTGAAGTAACTACTTTTTTCTTTCTGATATAACTATAGAATTATTTCGGGTTTGTTTTACTTTGATTCGCAATATGTAACTCTAAGGTCTTTTTACTTTGCTTAATTAACTTTTTGGCTTTGCGTCGTAGCTCTACAAATTTCACCCGTTCTTCGTCATTTTGTGAGGATTTTAATCGATCATTAGCAAATTTTTTAGCAAGCAGGCAGTTTGAAATATCTTTATTCCACCATTTGGGCTTTATTATTATGGCCTGGACGCCGTATTTTCGATGGTATGCAGTCTTGCACTGCTTTTAGGTAAGTGGTTTCGAATAACTTCCAAGATGTATTTATGTCGTTATTGTTAATTAAAAAGCTCCAGTCAGTTTCTTTAAACATAGCTCTAAGTTTATGGAAGTTTGCTTTCTTGAAATTAGGGACTTTTTCGATGCTACTATTTGGTTCGTTACTAGTAAACTTTAAAGTGAAAGTTATCGTACGATGGTCGCTGTTACTGAATTCATCACCAACATTCAAATTCTCTATCAATTCTTCTTTTGTTGCAAGTACAATGTCAAGAACGTTATTACCACGGGTCGGCGTTCGAACAAATTGATAAAGCGAACTCTCTTGCAAGTTCGTATACAAGTCATGTCCGGAGTGTGAAGTAAGAGTATCGCCCCACTTGGTCACAGGTAAATTAAAGTCGCCAAAAATTACGGTATCTTGTGAGTTACTTACATCTGCAATTTGTTCGTAAATTTCTCGGTCAGTTTGCACTGATTGAGCTGGAGGTCTGTATATTAACGCAAGTATTATTTTTGTACCTTTATTATTCTTTATTAGCACAAAAGATGTGTCGACGTTCACAATTTGAGGTTTTGACAAGAGGGTAGGGTTAAGACTTTCTTTGACATAAAATAAAACGCCACCTCCATTTCGATTTATTCGGCTTTTCTCAAACATTACATAACTGGGAAGTGAATACTCTGCTAAAAAGTCTCTATCTTCTGTATTGAGCCAAGATTCTGTTATGCCAATCACATCATAATTTTCTGTAAACACTAGCTCCTCTAAATCTGAAAAATTATTGCGTATGCTACGAGCGTTTGCATAGAAAACCTTTAAATTTGTTATTTTAGAACACACTATCTCACTTTAGGGTAGCTATCATGGAAGCTGTGAGGGCACGCCAGGATCTCCGGGTATTTTTATTGAAGAAGTTACTGGAAGATATTGGTCGCCGGGTAACCCTTTCCCCAGTTTTAACTGCCTCCCTCCTTAGTTCAGAAACGTGGAGTGTAGTTTATAATTTGGTGGATGGGTGGAAGCCGACAACTCCCAGGCTAAGAAGGAACCATTTAAGAAACCCTTCACTAAGCCCAAAAGCGGCGGAAAGTACAACCCCCTCATGCTAAACAGTCCTTTCGAGACCCAAGGCCTCCTCCACAGCAGGGAGGTAATCAGCCCAAGCCCAAACAAGGTAAATACTCAGGTTATAGAGGTAAGTCACACCCCAAACCAAATCAGGGACAGCCGGCAGCCAAGACTAGCCAGCCGTCTGATACCAACCCACCACCACCTTCAAAAAACTAGCCAAACATACTCTCTGTCTCCCGGGGCCGTGCTTAGGCATGTCGGATTTGAGAGTTGCTCCACTAATCGAGCCCAGTTTGCAAACGGGGTCGTTCCAGGTATGCCACCGAGCCTGGTCCAAGCAAACCTGGTCCAGAACCGTAGTACGCAAAGGCCTTACCTGGCGGTGGATCCGGCGGCCACGACTGCGTCAGGCGCTCGAACACACCCATGTTTCACCGGGGGTGGAGGCCCTAGTCCAAGAAATTATATCAGAGAAGGTCTTAGTAAAACCACCTTGCAAAGTATTCACCTCCAGACTTTTCTTAGTGCCAAAGCGGGACAGTGTGCAAATGCGACCAGTAGTGGATCTCTAGCGTCTGAACACTTACATCGTAAATCCATCCTTCAGGATGCTTTCAGTAAATCAAATCAGGCTTACCCTTCCGCCGTTGGGCTAGATGTGCTCCTTAGACCTCAAACACGCCTATTGGCATGTTCCTATCAACAGACGGTTCCAAAAGTTCCTCGCCTTGAGGATACAGCAAGAGACTTATGTCTTTCGGAAAAGGCCGTTTGGGTTGAACCTGGCACCGAGAATTTTCACAAAATTAGTCCGGCAAGCCCTTCTGCCATTATTGGCCCAGGGCATCATGGTGTTGTGGTATCTAGACGACTGGCTAGTGGTGGCGGAGTCGAGAGAGTTATGTCACAATCATGTCAACCAAGTAATCAATCATGTACAAACCCTAGTGTTCAACTTGGCAAAGTCGCTCCTTGTTCCTACACGGGAAATTCAGTGGATAGGGCTGGTCTGGGATACCGTCAACCTGACCCTTACTCAGAGTGTGGACAATCGCCACAGATTTCGCAGAAACTCTTTCGTTTTCTCCACAGTCTGAATACGACAAGGAAGGCGTGGGACTCCCTGGTCGGCTCTCTCAACTGGATCCAATTAACTGTGAAGTTGGGCCGGTTGAAAGTGAAGAGATTAATCATGGAAGGCAACAAATTTTTCCCACTATTGCCGGAGGGAAAACTATGGCCGATTCCTCGATTAATTCACAGCTTACTGTCGGTCTGGGTGAAGACCAAAACACTGTACTCTATGACAACTTGGGTTTCTCCTCCCCCTTCGGTATGGGTAGACACAGGCGCTTCCGGAACACTGGGGTGGGGGTATCAATCAAATCTAGGCCATCAAGGGCAGGGCACTTGGGACCAGAGCATTTCATGGCACATCAACAAACAAGAGCTTCTAGTTCCTCTATATTTTCTCCAAGCCCACGGCTCGTCATTGCAAGGGAAATCAATAGCGTTTCGGATGGACAACTTAGTAGCGGTCCATTGCATTCAGAAACAAGGTTCAGTGAGGTCTCGAGAGTTTCTAATAGTGTCAGAACAGATTATTGCCCTAGCCGAATCGCTGAGCATTCATCTGCATGCTTCATACCTCCCAGGCGTGTCGAACATGTGGGCAGATGCTTTGTCCCGGCGACGGAGCACCTTAGTAGAATGGGCTCTCAAACAAACCGTCTTCGACAAGATGATTGCAAAGCCTTACCGTCCACAAGTGGATCTGTTCGCATCTGAGGAGACTCACAAGCTACCTCTCTTCCTAACTCGCCAGGGGGTGACCCCGGCGGGGGGACCAGATGCATTACTGGAGGACTGGAACAAGTGGAATTCAATCTATCTATTTCCTCCACCAGATTCTGTTCTAATGTGCCGGGTGATTCACAAACTAAGAGGTTACCGGGGCTTAGTCTCGATGATCGCGCCGTTATGGCCGGCTCAGGCATGGTACCACCAGTTGAACAAATGGTGCAAGGACCCGGTGTCACTCCCGGTCTCCGCATTCCACTTAGAGACAATTGGCAACCTTCAGACCTCGCTCAATTTTGCCTTCTGGACATTTACAAGGCCAAATGGCTAGCTCAGTATGGGAAAAGTGTCACTAGTAAACTTATAAACCAATATACTATATCTACCAGGAGGCAATATCAATCACATTGGAAAGCTTTCACTAACTGGATTGTTGAGTCAGGGCAATCCGATGCATCAGAAGCCCTAGTCTTCAAATACTTAGATTATTTATTTGAGCAGAAGCATTTTTCCGTTGTTAGGTTGAAAAATCACTTATCTGCTATCAGAACCCCCTTCTTTGATCTCACTGGTCTCTCGATACCGCAGGCGGAGGAGAAAGGGTTTATGAGGGCGTGTTTCAAGATCCACCCACCACCACGTCAGCTCATGCCCACTTGGTCGCTTGATAAAGCCTTATCTCTGCTTCAATCGCGCAAATACAACACTGCGCAGGATTTTGATTCATTACTTAAAAAGGCTGTGTTCTTGATGGCTTTAGCTACCGGTAATAGGGTCTCTGAGCTGGCGGCGATGAGCAACGAACCTAATTGCCTTAGGTTTGGGAGACTGCATGACAAGGTCCAAATCGCGCTGTCCCCCACTTTTATAGCTAAGAATGAGCACTCTGATCATGTTTTCTCAGAGTTTTCTGTTCCGGCGTTAAAACGCGGACACACACATCATATTTTATGTCCAGTAGAGGCCTTAGTTAAGTTTATGAGGGCAGCTCACCCTCGACAACCAGGTTTTCTGTGGGTGACCCAGGCAGGTAATCGTGTTACTAGGAGAAAATTGGCTTCTCTGTTAGTAGATGTTATTAAAGAAACTAATCCCGGCGTAGTGGGCAGGGCTCACGACATCAGGAAGTGGGCCGTCTCTCTTAGATTTTTACAAAAAATGTCTATAGACGACATTGCCAACACTCAATTGTGGGCATCAAACCATACTTTCCTTACACGATACCTGTCGGTCGCTCTGGACAAGCCAAAACGTACCTGTGTAGCTCTACGACAGAAGGTCTCGTAGGCTCTGTGCTATTTTGTATTAAGGTTAAGGCGAGAAAAAGGGGGGGGGGCCTGTGGTGAATAGCCAAAAGCCCCACAGAACCCTTCCGCCGGAGATTGTGATAAATCACGAGCTGTGATCGAACTGATACGACGGTTCAAAAGTTTATATTTTATTTTAAGATATCTATCATAGTTGCAACTATATAGGATTAAGAGAATGTACAAACATATATACACTGTACAAATATTATTAAGATTAGAACAATATTCCAAAGAGTTTATAGTTCTAAGTAGGGGCACAAGGATGTTCCCAATTTATCATGTATAGATCTTAAGGTAAAAGATTTGGTCATGGGCAAGCAGACTTTCTTCTAAGTCACGCCCTGCTTGCAGTCTTTTATATTTTTATAACTATTTATTGTTTGTATACAATAAAACTTTAAAACGTTATACAGCTTATTTTTGTCCTGAGGTTAAGGTATTGTTATGAATATCCCCCTCCTGTCTTGGTACTCAGGGAATATCGTCAATGATGAAGGGGCCACTATTAAATTATAGGTTTGATTCCCGGAGGGAAGTAATGAAAACCTAATATTTAGTAGGGCCCCGTAATCATTGACGATGCATGGCCCTCGCATCCATCCCCTTCCCATTCGTTGATTTTCTAGTGAGTCTTGATATATCAGTGAAGGAGGAAATATGGCCGCTAGAGGGCCTGCGCCTGGGCGCTGCGCACAAGAAATCCACGCATGGAAAGCCATAATATAACAGATATTAAGTTAAATTTTATTTTTTATTTTCTACAAAGTTTTTTTCTGTAGGGTACCCAATCATAAGGACGATTCCATAAGAGAATTAAGCGTGCAATTATGAGAGTACTCTCTGACCCTTCCGCGTGGGAGATTCAAAACTGCTGCCGCGGGTGTTGAAGGGAGACTATTATATTAATAGGCAATATCGTCAATGATTATGGGGCCCTACTAAATATTTGGTTTTCATTACTTCCCTCCGGGAATCAAACCTATAATATAAACTAAATTTAACATGGCTACGTCACTGCAACGAGTCAGTGACCCTCCCATTATGGTATAATCTAATCTCTCTCTCTTCGCCGCAATGTTGCATCTCTCTCGCTATTCCAATAACCAGTGTTCCTCAGAGCCCTCTCAGTGTATACCACCTCCTCTACGTAGGTTATGTAGCATCCGTCTTGTAACACAATCCCACCCCTACTCTGTGCAACTCTCCAACTCAAGAGTGAAACGATATTCCAAATATTTCTTATATTCAACAGCTGAGCTCTGGAACTCTCTCCCTGAATCCATCTTTTCCTCATCCTGTGACTTAAATTGCTTCAAACTCGTGTGTCCAGACATTTTGGCTCAAACATTCGTTGATTTTGGCCCTGTCGCTCTTTCAACTCTGGGGGAGGCACTCTTCACAGGCAGTTTTGCCTTTTGTCTCCTTCATTCACATAGAAAAAAATAAAAATAAAGAGATTCGTGATAGCAGGTACGGACACCCAGCTGACAGGGCTGAAAACGTGGGGTATGTTCCAAATGTAAAAAAACAGCAAAAAAGCGTGCGAAAAAGATGTTAGTCAGCAGAGTTTCAAATTTAATTTAATTTGGTTTGTATACATTATATATGTTTGGATCAACATTAGGGATATACCCCGTAACGTAACGGTGAATTATTCAGGCATTGACGGTTCTGGTGAATAACTTGTCTCCATTTGTTTTTGTTTTCAAGCTTGTGTAATTCACTTATTCATCTCTTAGTTTCCTCTCACGTAATGAGAAAAGTATATGGCAACAGTACTTATATATGTTATTTGTATATTTCCTTAAATACAGTTCTCCCTGGTGTGTACTAAAGGTATATAAATAAAGCCTCAATTGTTGCCAGATAGGACTTTCTGAGGGAAGGGTACTGGGAATCGGGTGATCATTTAGTAGCGAGATTGTACAATAGGTATCATACTGAAGCATAATCAAGTCATTTCTTGTACAGTACAGCAAAATTCTTGGACAATTAGACTGACCTGCAAATCTAGGTCCTCTTGATCCATGTAGCAGGCCCACAACTGCCCATCCCGTCGCCGGAAGCACAGCCTTTGCGAAGGCACCTTCCTGTAAGCATTAAATTACTATTAACCGGGAACAGCGAGGAGACTCTTATAGAGGTTTTACTGAGCGAAGGCATTGGGACTCTTAACCCTTAATTAGCGGCGCGCAACATAAGTCGAGTTAAATAAAGCTGGACTATGTGGCGGTGCTCGACATATATCGTGTGGCAATTTCAGCACGTAATGTTGCTGAGAGAGAGAGACAAGTGGTGGCAGGAGAGTAGCGAGCGTATGACTGCTCCCGACCACCGCGGCGAACCTACTGACACGAATCCCACCTCCTCCCTCCCTCTCTCACTCGCTATATACGGAATTGTATGGGGAAATTGCCTAATTACATGCTTTTTGCACTCGCGTTGCACGGTTATTGCAAGAACACTAGCCATCATAAAAAGATCGTTATGGTGTCATTCGAAAGCTCTGTTTATGCCCTTTCAGGGATAGTTACTTGTTTTACGTTCTGGGTCTTATTTAGGCATGAAAATGATCACGTAAACAGCCCTATTTTGGCTAAAAACACCCCGCTGGGCGGTACATATAAATAAACCGCATTGGCCGCTCGTAAGGTGTTAAGATCCAAGGCCTAAAAAAGGCTTTTAAAAGACCCCAGTGGCACTCAAAACAAAGGAACATATGATTAAGTGAGATAATTCCCCTCCATACCTCCTATCACTCCTCCACATATGTCAAACCACCCTCCCCCCCCTTCCCCTTCCCCCCTTCAATTATCACCTATTTTTCCTCTTATTCCCTTGTTTATCGGTTTATTTACCGCGCCAATATCTCCCACCCGGTGTCAAGGTCATCTGGGACGCATATAGAGAGTGTGGCAAGAAAAAGACAGCAAGAGAAAGAGATCAGTCTGGCTTCAGGCCTCGAAGAGAGAGGGTGTATGTCTCGTGCGCCTCCCACCGTATGACTGGAGGGTCAGCAATAATTTGTCTTTTTCACCCCCCAAATGCTATTCCCACTTATTATTGCTGTTACATGTTAATATCTTCATATTAAACGTAAAATAGGCGCATATGAATAAGTAATAACAATATTTATCGGATAATGACGGTTTTAGGCGGGAATGAACCAAAATATGCTCGCTTGGCGGGCACTTTTAAAAACCAATGGCGCACCATTGCCGGGTTAACCCTCTCGCTATCCTGTGGACTTGGAGGTTGTCGTTTAACATTCAGAAATAGTTTTCTCAATCTCATAATTACCTCTCCAAAATTAGTTTTCTGCCCACAGCTCACTCAAAGACAACTGCAGAGGTTTAAGTAACTAAACTAAAGGTTTCTAAATACTGCTGATGGTCACAAAGGCTTTTAAGTATCCCAGAAAAGGCGCAAATAACGTCCTGTGCGTGAAAGGGTTAACGTTGACTTGTACGAAAAGTCAAAAGTTATAACTTTATGGCCTGTACTGTATGTCAGCAATAGTGTCCTCAAGACTACCTATATTTAGACAATTTTTTGCAAGTTAAGTGAGGTATTTCCAAGCATGTTAATTACTGGAGGCCCTTTTTAAACTGAATAAAATCGTCTAATGATAGCCAGAATAATGTTAAAAAGACGTCGCCGGTACAGAAAGGGTTAAGCAATAGGACATGGATAGTAGAACACATCCTTTGATCAAATATACAGTAATATTAACATTCTTGGTAAATTGCAGTCTTTTATCTAAAATAAACCAAGCATGATATTTTATCTTGCACTTTTATCATAAAAACAAGCATGTTATTATTAAATACGTTAATGTAGCAACACAAATAAATATTCAAGGTCCATAATTTCATTAAACCAAAATATATATTCAGAAACAAATACATGAGGTTTATGGATTAAATGTATTTCGTATTCACTTTAGGAAATCCACAATATTAATTAAATTAAATATTTGGTGGTAAGGTTGTAGCATACTCGAAACCCCCCCCCCCCCCTTAATTTTTTATATTATTAAGAAATGATGCATGCATTGGAGATCGTCAACTCTTTTAAGTATCTGGGCAGTGTGTTGAGTAAAGATGGGACTATGGATGAAGAGGTGCGGGAGAGGGTACAACAGGGGAAGAGGGTTGTAGGAACGCTAAAAGCAGTAACAAGAAATAGGGTGGTCAGTATGGAAGTGCAGAAGTCCTTGCATGACAGTGTGGTAATCCCGACACTGACTTACGGAAGCGAAGCATGGACGTTGGTTGAGAGACTCAGACCAAGAGTGAGAGCAGTGGAAATGAATTACTTAAGGAGTTACATGGAGGGATAGACAGACTAATGAGGAAGTAAGAAGGAGGTGTGGTGTGGAGGTAGATGTGCTGGAAAGTGTGAAAAGGAACAACTTGAGATGGTTCGGCCATATGGAACGTATGGAAAGCGAGAGAATGACTAAGAGGGTGTACGAGAGCGAGGTGGAGGGACAGAGGGGGAGAGGTAGACCGAATATGAGGTGGAAGGATGGAGTGAGGAACTACATGAACGAAGGCGGTGCTGGTTGGGGGGAGGGGCGTCGACTGACTGGGGACAGAGGTGCATGGGGGCGGTTCGTTCGTGGCCACCCCTTCACGGCGTCAGGCAATAGATAGATAGATAGATGCATGCATTAATTACATTACGCTAAGAAAATAAACTAAGTCACGGTTTAAATTTCAGATTAGCTTTGCAGGAATGTTATTAGAGGTCCTTACACATACATACTTACATAAAATTTTACGACTGAGTGCTCCACACATATGTGCAGTTTCAGTCTCTTGTCCTAATGGCGGCGTTCCAGGCAACCCTGTTAAGGGCTGCTTCACTTGTCAAGTTTTTTCATTCGAGATCGGCATGTATAGTCCGATCCCAGGTCTTCCTCGGTCCACCCCTTGGTGCAGCTCCCTCCACAATCACAGACCTGCATCTTTTCACTCAATTTTGTTAATCCATTCTCTCCACATGCTCATACCATCCCAGTCTACTTGTATGCATCTCCTCGCTAATACTCTTTATACCTAAGCATCTCCTCAGCTCATCATTTGTTATTCTATCCTGCAGTTTGGCCCCACACATCCATCTCACCATTCTCATCTCATTACGTTCCATTCTGTTGACATCCTCTACTTTAACGGCCCATGTTTCTGAGGCATACGTCATTGCACTTCTAACACATGAGGCATGCACCTTTCCCTTCAGGGGGAGAGGCATTCTTTTCATGGTCAGAATCGGCAGCAGTTCTCTGAACTTCCCCCAGCCACATCTAATTCTAGCAACAGTGGCAGCCTCGGCCCCACCACCGGCAGAGATGGTATCTCCTATAGGTAACAAAAAACTTGTCCACCAGCTCCAATGATTCATTTCCAAAGTTCACAGCCACAGGATCATCATTTAACACACGCTCGCCCTTGCACACTACGCACTCAAATTTATCGATTTCTGACTTATCCTTCGGCAGGGGTCCTTTTATTCTACTACAGCGCTTACTCCCATGGTGCACCCAACATCGACAGACACTACACCGAATCGAGTTAGCGCCCAACCCTTTCCACACACTGCACATGGGTATGCACCACTATTTTCCACATTGCCTTGTCTCAATCTACAATGCATAACCTTGGTTTTGTTAATGTTGAATCTTAAGCCCTTGCTCGCCATGCCCTCTCACCATCTTCTGAATTTGGCTTCAGCATCTTGCACATTGTCAGCTATTAGGACTAAATCGTCTGCATAAAGCAGTTCCCACGGGAGTCCAGATCTAAAATCTCTAGACAGTGCCTCCAGGACTATAATAAAGAGGAGGGGGCTTAACACTGAACCCAGATGAACATCAACACGGGCTGTGAACTCCTCACTCAGTACACCTTTCACCCTCACCGCAGTTCGCGAATCCTCATAGCCCACTCCACAACATCTCTAGGCACCCTGTCAAAGGCCTTCTCCAGGTCTACAAATGCAAAGTAAAGATCTTTGTATTTTAGACTTTTAGTAAATATCTTTCCTGTTTCTGACTGACTATGAAGATAGCATCGGTTGTACCACTTCCTAGCATAAAACCAAACTGCATATCATCAATGGAAATGCTTTGCCTGATCAAACCCTCAATGACTCTCTCACAGACCTTCATGATTTGGTCAAGCATTTTCAGGCCCCTGTAATTACCTCTATCTAGCGCATCCCCTTTTCCTTTGTATATAAAATTATTTACTATTACACTTTTGTGCCAATCATCACGGATTTTCTCCTCTTTAATAATAGTGTTTATCATCTCAGTGGCTGAGCTGACACCAGTCTCCCCTGAGGCTTTTATCATCTCAACGACAATCGGAGCACCCTGGAGCTTTACCGTCCTTCATTTTATTGATTGCGTTGCTCACTACAGCTAGTACTATCAAAGGAGGGGGTCCAGATATTGTTTTTTCGATACTAAGCTGTTCCTTATTCCATTCAAACTCTACATTTAGCAATCGTTCATAGTGTGCCTTCCATGCTTCTCTGATTTCATCTTCTGCTTACACAATCGTCCCATTATCGTTTCTAACACATTGTTCACCTATAGTATCCCTACTGTCATTTGTAACTCGCCTAGCTAGGTTGAAGATCTGTCATTTTTAACTCGCCCAACTAGGTTGAAGATCCCATTGGTATTGTCTGTGTTACATAAACCTATAATACCATTATACATTGCAAGTGTGGGTATATTGCTACAAGAAGGCAATAGCATTTCGGCCTAAGTTAAAGAGAGAGAGGTTAAAGTTTCCGAGCATACGCTAGACTGCGCTTGACCTCGGCGTTCATCTCCGTACTATTGGAGCCTGTGTTGGGCATGAGCTCATTTTTGGACACCGTGTACAAGGATTGCTGGCTGTGGTAAAGGAGGTCTGGAGTGGGGAGAGCGAGGATCATCCAGAGCCGTTTTCTTACTTTATTAGTTGGGTCTAAAAGTAGTTGCTGGGGCTCCTGACAGGTGTAAGCAGTTCCAACTTTATGTCAATATGCATGCTGAATTAAGCCCTACTTTCGCTGTCATTTCCCGCTCAGGGGTTGTCGCTAAAGCTTCCCAAGTAGGCTGTGAGAAGGAGAGCACCAGCGGTGCATGGAAATTAGTGGACGGGGCTACGGGTAGCTCTGAGCCCGATAAAGTGAAGGAGTCTGAGTGGCTAAGGGTATGGTCCTGTGCTGGTGGAGTTTGGTTGGAAAACCCAGCATGGTGGCTTGGGTACTCCCAAGTTGCTGCCACCTGCAATTTGGGTACTGGAAGTCCCTGCTTCACCCTCTGGGGTGTTAAGCAAACCTCTCTTCTGGTTTGGATGTACATGACTGTAAACCTTCCCCAATTCTAGTTGTAGGTATGGAGGAGAGAGATATCGATGTTGAAGCAATATCGGCCGGGTTGTGGGAAGGGAACAGTTATATAGCACTAAGAGATATGCTGCAGCACCTCCAACCTAACTGGCGTGAGGAACTGTGCAGCAGGTTGTGGCAGTTCCCTCATGTATTTGGTGACCCGGGGTTAACCACATGGGCAATCCACGACATAGTCATATACCAGTCAAGTTAACCCCATAAAGAGTTAACCTGATTAGACAGCAAGCGTTTGATGCCAAGATAAAGTACATACTCGACCAAGGACTCCTTTAAGAGGCTATAGTCAATGGAGTTCTCTGGTGACCTTGCAGCCTAAATTGGATGGCAAAATCGTGGTTGGCATTAATTTCCGCAAGGCCAATTAGTTTGCAAGAACTGATGTTTACCATCTTCCTTGGGTTAATGATTCAGTGGATAAGATCGGTGCTGCCACCTTTATCACTAGAGTAGACCTTGTAAAAGGGTATTGGCAGGTGCCATTGACAAAACGAGCTAGGAAGGTGGCTAGCTTCGTGGTCAGCGGTGCTGTGTACCAGTGCCAAGTCATGCCGTATGGCCTCAAGAATACATGTAAAACGGCGTCCTTGGATCCTAAAAGGGTAAATATTAGATATTCATGTTTTCATCTTTAACACATTAAGTATAGTCACGCTCAAAATTTCTATCCCACCTTCACTCTCCTGATATATGAAAAATCCTCATACTTATTTATTTTTTTTTTTTTTTTTTTTTTTTTTTTTTTTTTGTTAAAGACAATGAACGGAGGAAGGAAAAACACAGATAAAACAAAAAAGTCCATGTGCCTAAAGGCATCCTCCATTTATAAAATGTTTGTAACAACTGGATTTAAACATTTGTAGATTGTAAGTTTGTGGAAAGCAATTCGAGGGAAGTGAATTCCAAAGAGTAGTAGTTCTAGGGATAAATGAATTTTGATAAGCAGAAGTTCTGCATTGTGGAGGAGAAAGTGTAAATTCATGGGCGCTCTCAGCTGCCCTAGTTCTACGGGGAAAGATGTGGAGAGGCGGCACAATTGAAGCAAGTTCCTCGGAACAATTGCTGTGAAAATATCCGTAGAATAATGCAAGGGATGCAACGTTTCTTCGTATGGATAATGTAGGAAGGTCCTGTGTGATTGCAGGGTTGTTGATTAATCTAATAGCTTTATTTTGAATTTTGTCCAACTGCCTCCACTTCCACTCCACAGAGGTGAACAGTAATCCATCTGAGAACGCACATGACTTTTATATATTACGGCCAACTGCTCGTCAGTGAAGAATTCTCGAACTCTGTACAGGAGTCCCAGTTTTTTAGAGGCATTCTTAGCAATGCTTCTAACATAATGTGTCCAGCTCAAGTTAGTAGTTAATGTTACACCGAGAATGTCAATACTAGGGGAAGTGGGAATATTTACATCATTAAAAAATATATGGGAGGTAGTGAGATTCTGTCGGTTAGAAAATTGAATGTACTTGGTTTTCTGTGCATTAAAGGAAACTAGATTCTTTTGTCCCCATTCTTCAATTCTAGAAAGGTCCTGGTTCAGAGAAATTGCAGTGCTTATTTTTAAATTTATAAGATCGGGTTGGGTGAAAGAATTGGTAAATGTGAAGGAACTGTGGAGTGTTGAGTCATCTGCGTAGGAATGTATTGGATTATGAGTGGTAGATATGAGATCATTGATATGAATGAGGAACAGAGTTGGGGCCAAAACTGATCCCTGGGGAACACCAGCATTTATTGAGTGAAATTGAGAATAAAGGCCATCTACCATTACACATATTTTTCTGTTATGAAGATAAGAAGAAATTAGTGGAACTAATGATGCAAGGCCGTAGTGTGACATCTTCGACAATAAGGATTGATGCAAGACTCTATCAAATGCCTTTGATATATCCAGTGCTATTGTATGTGTTTCACCATGTTGGTCTGTAGCTTGGTTGATTTGATGCGTAAGAAGGCAAAGCATGTCTGCAGTTGATCGACATCGTCTAAAACCATATTGCCTATCACTGATTAATTTATTATTCTCAAGATGCTTAATTATGTGATTATTTAATATAATTTCAAAGACTTTACCAATAGTGGAAGTTATAGCTATTGGTCTGTAGTTTGATGGATCTGAAGAGGCACCTTTTTTAGGAACTGGATGGATGTTTGCTTCTTTCCAGGGTACTGGGAAGCATGAGGTATGAGTACATAGACGGAAAAATTTTGCCAATACAGGAGCGAGCACCAAGGAGCAATTCTTAAGTACTATTGGAGGAATTTCATCTGGACCAGGAGCCTTATCTACTGAGAGATTCTGCAAAATAGTTTTGACATGTCTGGTGTGGATCTTAAGTGAGGGAATTTCAGGCGAATTAAAATTAAGTACAGGGACATCTTGATTTATTTCATCTAAGGTTGAGTTGGTGGAGAAAATATCCGCAAGAAGGTTAGCTTTACCTCGTGGGTCACTTACAAGATTGCCAGTCGGAGATTTTAATGGTGGAATGGATGAAGCAGTTGTGAAGTTGGATTTGAATGAGTTAAGAGTAGACCAAAATATTTTGTTATCATTTGGATTATTTAGAAGTTTATTTGCCTGCTTGTGGAGAAAGTTTGATTTAGTTAGGTTTAATACAGTTTTGGCATGATTTCTGATGTTTCTAAAGTAATTAAAGGCTTCATGTGTTTTTGATCTTGTGTATGCATTGTAGGCTATTGCTTTTTGTTCAGTTACTCTAGCACAATTATGGTCAAACCATTTAGGTGAATTAGATCTTTTAATGTACTTTTGATTAGGAATAAAAGTTTCCATTCCAATTTTTACAAAATCTTGTATGTGGCTCAAGGTGGAGTGTGCATCATTAGAAAAGAAAGAGGTCCAGGGAATATCAATAAAGAAACCTTGAAGACCCTCCCAGTCTGCCCTATCGTAAATGCCATTTAGTCACCAAAACAGGTTCAGAGTGGGAAGGTGTGGTAGGTGATAGACAGGTGGCCTGTATCAGACAGTGATCAGAAGATCCAAGCGGGGACCTCACTGTAACATCATAATTGTCTGAATTGGTTGTTAAAAATAAGTCCAGTAGGTGGGAATTATGATTAGGATTATCTGGTACACGGGTGGGTTGGTTGACTAGTTGAGTGAGATTAAATGAGTCTGCAAATAGCTCACATTCAAGACCAGCATCATCAGTCCTGGCTGAATGAGTGAGCCATTCAACATTATGGACATTAAAATCACCCAACACAGTGATTTCAGAAGAAGCATTTAAGTTGAGGACACTGAGTTGTGAGGACAGAGAATCAAAAAGACTTTGCTCTGGAGGAGTATTTGGGGAACGGTAGATGCAACATATGTATTTAAATTTACCAGCAGAAACTAATTTGTATATAGAATAATCAAAATAGGGACAATTGAAACTAGTAACCTCCTCCAGGGCAATTTCAGATTTTGCGAAGCAACATACACCTCCTTTAGGTCTGAAATTTTGGAGCAGTTGATAACCTGGAAAATTAAATCTAGACATGTCAGATGTGGATGTTACTTGAGTCTCTGTCAAAAAAAGGAGAGTAGGGGATTCTGCTTGAAGAAATTGGTGTACAGAATTGATGTTAGAGTGAAGTCCCCTTATATTGCTAAAGAAAAAGCTGCACCGACGAGCAGCTTTGGGACGTTGCAATGCTCTTGACACAGTCGCATGATGACGACCGGGAGGGCCCTGTGTCAATGACCCAACCCTGCCGGGGGTGGATATCCGAGGGACCACCAGGTTTGCTCTTAACAATTGTACTGCCATATTTAATTATGGTAATGGTGCGTGGTGCTGACCCTTTGTCAGAGTGAGGGTTGGTGTCCTCTACTTCCCATAGCCCCTTCTATCTTTTTCTCCTTCTGCATCTCTAATTTTTTCAAATGGCGTAGGGATGCGGCGACCCCAACGCCCGCCACTTTCTGGTGCAGGTAGCCTCCTCTGTGGTGGAGGGGTGAGAAATTTCCACCACCGCTTTTCTCCGGCGAGACGTAGAAGTCGGCTAAAGGGGATCGGGGGCGGGGGGCCTGGTATCCTTCTCCCCTTAAATAAATCTACCAAAAAAACGAGACAGAGATAGGGGCGAGGGAACGCGTTCGTGGTCCCGGACCCTAAGAATAGGAGCTTTGAATGTGCGTGGATGTAGTACGAATGAGAAGCGAGAGGATATTGGAAGGTTATTTGAAAGAAGGATGTATGATGTCCTTGCACTGAATGAAACAAAGATGAAAGGAGAGGGAGAAGTGGATTTTGGAAACGTGATAGGTAGAAAGTCTGGAGTAGACGAGGGAGTCAGGGGGAAAGAAGGAGTGGCTATTATTGTGAAGGTGTAAAGTCAGTGAAAATAGGCTAGCCTAAACAGACCTTGGATGCGGAAATACCCTGAGCCGAACAGGCCAAGTGGGATATCTCTATTGGTCTAACTGGTAAGGTGCCTGCCTCACACCCAAGGGTCGAGAGTTCGTGCCCCCACCAGGGCATGATATTTTCGTGAGGCTATTTCCGCATTTAACGAAGTTTAGGTGTGCTGGTTAAATTGTTCAGATGGTTGAGAGTAAGATCGGAGCTCCATAAATCCTCTTTCGGGTAAGGTGTAAAAACCGATCCCCACAGGTCAAGGAAGAGGATAGGAGAGAGCAGGGAGTGTTGTGAGACTCGATGGGGTTGGGTTGTGGAGTTGCCAGCCGCCCAAGCGAGTTGCCAACTGGGCAGTTTGTAGGTGCGTGTAGCATCGCTCAGTGAAGTTGACTCACCATTCCCGTTCATCTCTCTGACGGACTCTCGGTCGATTCGGCTCAAGCTTGTTCCTCTCTGTTCTTTCCTCTCTGTTCGGAGCTTTCGCTTCCCGGAAGGTGAAGTAGTGTAAAGTCAGTGAAAATAGGCTAGCCTAAACAAACCTCGGATGCGGAAATACCCTGAGCCGAACAGGCCAAGTGGGATATCTCTATTGGTCTAACTGGTAAGGTGCCTGCCTCACACCCAAGGGTCGAGAGTTCGTGACCCCACCAGGGCATGATATTTTCGTGAGGCTATTTCCGCATTTAACGAAGTTTAGGTGTGCTGGTTAAATTGTTCAGATGGTTGAGAGTAAGATCGGAGCTCCATAAATCCTCTTTCGGGTAAGGTGTAAAAACCGATCCCCACAAAGGAGGAGTTGAGAGAGTTTATAAAAGAGTGGAAAGAGGTGTCATCGAGGCTAATGTGGGTGAGAATGCGGTTTAAGGGTGAAAGGGGGGTTTTTGTAAGTGCGTATGGACCAGGAAGTGAAAGAGAGTTAGACGAGGTAGAGGGTTTCTGGGAGGATTTGAGAGATTGTCTACAAGGGTTTGATGAAAATGAAAATGTTATAGTTTTAGGGGACCTAAATGCTAGGGTAGGAAATGAGCCTGTTGAGGGAGTCATCGGTAGTTTTGGTGTGGATGGTGTAAACGAGAGTGGAGAAAGACTGAAAAATGTATGTGAAGAGTGTAGATTGAGTGTAGGTAATACGTTCTTCAAAAAAAGGCGTATACACAAGTACACCTGGCATAGACTTGTGAGGGGAGAGATTGTAGAGAGGGCATTGATGGATTATGTGCTGGTGACAAGGGAAAGATTGTGTAGACTGCTGGATGTGAATGTGATGAGAGGTGAGGCGGAGGGTATGTCAGATCATTACCTGGTGGAGGGAAAGCTAAGAGTTAAGAGTTACAGGAGAATAAGAGACAAGCGTGAAGTAAGAGAGGTAATAAAAGTTAGTGAGTTAGAGAAGAGTGAAAAAGAGAGGGAGTACAAGGAAAGACTAAATGAAAAGTGGATGTAAGTGAGAGAGATGGAAGAGAGAGAAGTAGAGGTTGAATGGCAACAGTTTAAGGAAGGAGTGAAAGCAAGTGCAGAGGTAGTATGCGGCAAAAGGAAAGTAGGAGGCAGAGGTATCAGGAAGGGAAGCGAGTGGTGGAATGATACGGTGAGAAAGGCAGTTGAGGAGAAGAGACAGTGTTTTGAGAGGGTTTTACAGGATGGTAGTGTTGAGGTATGGGAGAGGTACAAGGAGAAAAGGAGAGAGGCAAAACGGAAAATTAGAGAAGCGAAAAAAGATGCAAACGAAAGGTGGGGCCAAAGGCTGAGTGAGAATTTTGAAGAACGAAAGAAGATGTTCTGGAAGGAGGTAAATAAAGTAAGGAAAGGAGGACAAAAGAGGGAAGAGTCAGTGAAAGATGAAAATGGAGAATTACTAGTGGAACCAGTTGAAGTGAGGAAAAGATATGCCGAGTATTTTGAATCTTTGTTAAATACAAGAGATGGAAGAGAAGCAGTGATTGAAGCAGAGGTGGATGGAGATAGGTTACCCAGGCCACCCAGGTGGCAGGGAATGAATGAAAGGATTGAGGAAAATGAGGTGAAAGAAGCAGTGAAACAAATGAGAGCGGGAAAAGCAGGAGGTTTGGATGGTATTGCTGTGGAGTGTATAAAGAAGGGTGGAGATGTGATAATAGATTGGTTGGTGAGACTTTTCAATGTGTGCTTTGTTGTGTCAATGGTACCAATAGACTGGAAGAGTGCATGTATTGTGCCGTTGTACAATGGGAAGGGAGATCGGCAGGAGTGTTCAAGTTATAGAGGTATTAGTTTATTGTCAGTGGTTGGAAAGCTGTATGGCAGGGTGTTGATAGAGAGGATAATAAAGTGTACGGAAGTTGCAATAGGAGAAGAACAGTGCGGTTTTAGGAGGGGAAGAGGGTGCGTGGATCAGATGTTTGCAGTAAGACAGTTATGCGAGAAGTATTTAGAGAAGCATAAGGAGATATTTTGGGCTTTTATGGACTTGGAAAAAGCGTATGATCGTGTGGACCATGAAGCAATGTGGAAGGTGTTAAGGATTTATGAAATAGGAGGAAATTTGTTAGAAGCAGTTAAGAGTTTTTATGAAGGGAGCAGAGCATGTGTGAGAGTAGGAAATGGTGAGTTGAGTGAATGGTTTGAGGTAAAGGTAGGTTTGCGACAGGGTTGTGTAATGTCACCATGGCTGTTTAATATGTTTATGGATGGTGTGGTGAGGGAGGTGAAAAGGAGAACTATGGGAAGAGGATTGGGTTTAGTAGGAAAGAATGGTAGAGATTGGGAGTTGAATCAGTTGCTGTTCGCTGATGACACAGCATTGGTGGCGGATTCTGATGAGAAACTGCAGCGGGTAGTCAAAGAGTTTGGTGTGGTTTGTGGAAGGAGGAAACTGAAGGTGAACGTCAATAAAAGTAAAAGTAATGGTGTGTAATAGGGGAGAGCATAGGGTGAATCTAGATGTGAGGCTGGATGGGGAAATATTGGAACAAGTAGAGTGTTTTAAATATCTAGGAGGAACGATAAGCAGGAGCGGAGGTATGGAAGTGGAGGTAAAACAGAGAGTGTGTGAAGGAAGGAAGGTTTTCGGAGCAATGGGAAGTATGTGGAAGACGAGAAATCTCGGAGTGAAAGTAAAAAGTGCACTGTATCAAGGAATTGTTGTGCCAACAGTGATGTATGGGGCTGAGACATGGGCTCTGAAGAAAAAGGAGAAAAGAGGGCTGGATGTGATGGAGATGAGCTGCTTGAGGAGTATGTGTGGAGTTTCTCGTAGAGACAGATTGAGGAATGAAGAGATACGTAGGAGAGTGGGGCAGCAGGAACATTTGTCAGCCAGAGTGGACAGAAGGGTGCTGAGCTGGTATGGTCATGTTGAACGAATGGGAGATGAAAGGCTTACAAAGAGAATATGTGAGTCAGGTACAAGGGGAGATAGAAGGGCAGGAAGACCCCCATTGAGATGGAGAGACTGTGTAAGAAAGGCTTTGGATGATAGAGGAATGACTATAGATCAGGCAGGGGAAGTGGTGGTGGACAGGAGTGAATGGAGAATGCTTGTGAATAGTTGAGTGAACACGTGGTCATTTGGAGTAAGGGGTCGGGCGCAAGTTCGACTAGATAATAGTCCATCAGGCGCCTGGCCCGGGGGGACGATTAATATGAAGGGTGTGCCTGGAAGAGTGGTGGGAGGGCTTGTGGCTTTGGCTCCGCTGCATTTCTGCCTGCCGAGATCGGAACCTCTCCGGGTGGTCAGGGGCCGGGGGAGTGCTGGAGCGACCTTGGTAACCCTGGTCTCTGGGTCTTCTCCTGGGTGACCTGGATGTGTGTGAGTTTGTGTTTTTTATCTGTGTTTATTTTTTGTTTTATGTTGTTTTTGTGTTTTCCCTGTTCTTGCTCTGTCTTGAGTCGGCTACCCCCAAAATGGGGATTGGGCCTGAGCATATAGATAGATAGATAGATAGAATGGTGCGTCTGAATGTTTGTGTGCTTGCTTTTTGTGGGCAAACTGATATATGTGTTCTTCTCCTCCTGTCACCTCTTTTTCCTTTCTCGTGTCTCTTGCTAATCCTCCCTACCCCTTGTGGGTGTAAGGGCTGGCTACTGACTGAGTGACTGGTAATTCCAATTCACGTGAGCCTGAGTTTCATTCCGTATTCTCACTAAACTACTAAGATGTTTGTCTTCATGAATTACTCTCTTCATATATGTTATTGTCCGTGTGTGTTTTAACCCCTTCTGTACCGGTGACGTCTAGCTATATTTAGACGATTTTGTGCAGTTTACGAAGGATCTGTGGTTGTAAAAATGATTAGGGGAGATAGTTCGAAGTCTGTTAATTGCTGGAGGCCCTTTTAAAACTGAATACAATTGTCTAACAGTAGCCAGAATAAGGACGTCGTCGGTATGGAAGGGGCTAATATATATTATTTACTTAGTTTAGTTTAGTTTGTATTTACTTTGGTTTAGTGTTTGAAAACATTAGCAATAGTGTCAACATAAATATTCCAACTAGCATTTATCAGGCATAATGTTCTGCATCTTGTTATGACTTGGAATTATGCATGTAAATAATTGTTCTCCATTTTGCCATCACATAAGGTAATCCTGTCTCATTTCATCATTAATATTAAACAATTTGATTTGGTTACGAGCGAGAGAATGACTAAGAGAGTGTACGAGAGTGAGGTGGAAGGACAGAGAGGGAGAAGTAAACCAAGAGAGAGGTGGAAGGATGGAGTTATGAAGTATATGCGTGAAAGCGGTGCTGGATGGGAGGAGGGGCGTCGACTGACAGGGGACAGGTGCATGGTGGCATTTGGTTCGTGGCCACCACTTCGTGGATCACGGCGTCCGGCAATAGATAGTGTGACGCACCCAGTGCGTGGCAACGCAACCTGATTGTACTCCTTGGTACTCCACTGTACCGCCCGTACCACTGTACCGTGCTGGCTGCCTATATTGAGTGTGACAACGTATAACTATGTTCTTTGTATCTCTGCAAAGGTCTCGTCATGTGCTAACCAGTGGTGGGTTTTGTTTTAAGCCATGTCGAGACCTTCCATTTAATATGTAGTATCAATAGAGAAGTTGATAGATAAGACAATGGGAGTTCAGAGAGAGAGAGTGAGTTAGGCTTCAGAGCGAGAGGGTAGCAATGCGCCACGCTGCCGGGGGGGTGGTTGCCAGACGTATGGACTGGTTGGCAGCCTTGCGCTTATAGCTAGGCGCGACAGGGTTGGTAGTCCATTGCCGCCTGCCTATGCTGCCTGGGCTGCCCATGTTGTCGTACAGCACATTGCTTGGAGGCTCGCTGTGTGTTCCATGATCAGGTTGCCTAGAACCTTTGAGATTCTAACATCCCTTGCCCTCTCTCCCAACTTCTCACGGTTGCACTCTTTCTCTCTGACGACATTACTCTCATTTCATTCTTCTCTCTATTTAAATGCATAACCTTCCCTTGAGGTCCTAAAGGAGTTTCAGCACTCACCTCTCGTATTACTCTTAGGACAAGCATATATTTACATGTATTAGATTTAAGGGGTTAATGTGAACAGCGATCTTCTTGATGAGGATAGTTGGTGAACGTTCTACATGTTCACGAGTTATATGCCCAGCTCATCATCCAATTTGTGACTAGACTAGTGCCATGTGTAAGAGCCCGACCATGCCCAGGAGTTGTCTGTAGAGGGGCGAGGACTTAGCCTTGATTTGCCTACCGAGCCAGGAGCGAGTGTAGTACCAGAGACTACAGCTCGCTCGTAGTGCCGGTATAGTAGAGTAACGTAATTTATCTGTCCTTGTGTTCTCTGCAGTCTTTTCCTGGGTTCTCGCTTTCGGTGCTGGGACTCGTTGTTCCTGTGACTTGGCCTGCTAGCTAGAACACATGGGGATGATGAGTGGGTTTATATCTTTATTTTACTATGCATTGCAGCTCTCTTTAAGTTTATGTATGTAACACTTTACAATACACATTACTCACACACAAGACAACACTATTAATACTTTCATGTATCAATTAACTGCACTGTCGTTTTGCTGCTGTGTCCGGAGTTCTATTGCGTAGGGCGCATACGGACTCAGAGGGGAGACAGAGTGAGAGAAGCGAAGTAGCCTATGCGGTAGTAGGCTACCGGCGCAGTACTGTTGCCTGCAACCTTTTAGTTATTCCAAGTATAGATTCATTCTTATAATAAGTGACTACTATTTATGTTCCTTCCATGTGTATTATTAGGTATCTACTGGATCATGAACATCTTGTATGCTACATGCTAGTGCATGTTAGTAGGGGACAGTTATTCTAGTGCACGCGCTTTCAAGTAGGCGTGTACATTTGTCATTTAGCATTTCACTGTCATACCTTTAGCCTGCTTCTATTCTACATTATTAGAGGCTTAATATTAACGTAGTTTCTTGAGTATTGCATTTCTTTAGTAATAACGTAACCTATAAATGTCTGAGGGAGTTTAGCCTCATAGCCTACCCCTGTTGTACACTTTCGCCGAGTTAAGGTACCTCGTTACCATAGACGATAACTCTGTAGGGCGTTGGTGCTTTTGTTGTCTGGAGCATATAGTATTTGGGACTGGAATCGAGCGTGTCGTTGTCACATAAGCCATTTCTGTCCTACGATCAAGAATCCCGAATATGTATTGCCGATCCAGCCGTAACAAAATGGCGACCTTGCCAGGATTCAGTAGTATCCTATCACATGTTTTTTGGAGAACTATTCTATGCTACCTAGTAGAGCTGGCTAGAATTTTCTTGCATATTGGAGGAATTTTTATTGTGTCATTATTGTATTGGTGGACTTGCAGATTGTTTCGTTGGGGGTGTCTAGAGTAGAGTCATTCAAGCATCTTTAACATTTTGTGAGTCGAGACTGCAATTAGTAATAAGCACTTCTTTTTTTTTATGAACAGCAATTGTATAACCAGCACTATGTCTAATGACTCATCATTTACGGGGGAGGATAACACGGTACAGCCTAGTGACCAGCAAGTACAACAGATATTTAGGGAGGGGAGTGTTATAAGTGGAGAGAGGGATGCCCGGGCATTTTTGCAGACACCTTTGACCGAACAGCGCCTGCAGGCTATTGATTGTTACGGTCTTCGCTGTTTAGCCACGTTTTTGGGGCGGGACTGTCCTGACAGTTGGCCCAAGAAGAATTTGGTGGCATGTTTGTTGGGTGATGGCGATGGGGCGGTGGGTGGAGTGGGGTCTTGGGGGGTTCCCTCCAAGCCTCCATTCCACTCTACCCCTGAGCTGGGCCCTCAGCCAGCGATTCTTAGCACGATGCAGCAGGAGGGTTCTCAATGGCAAGCTGGCTTACCCGTAAACACGTCTCGGTGTGGATCCCCCATTTTGTGCTCTCCCCCCCCAGGCCTGTCTCCTGAGATGTTATTTCAGCTAGAACTAGCTAAGCTTAAGTTGCAAGAGAGTCAACAGTCTAGTATAGAATGCATAGAGGTTGCTAGAATCCAAGCCAATCAGGATGCAACCAGGTACCAGGCTGAAATGGATGTCGAGAAGTCTAGAGTAGAGACCACGGGGCGTCATCTCGGTGGTGGGCACCGGGTTACAGACTCACTTTCGCATTTAATTAAGTTAGTACCCGCATTTGATGAGACGGCAGTGACTGAGTTTTTTGCTCGTTTCGAAAAGAAGTGTCGTGAGTATGACTGGCCGGAGGTTAAATGGGCAGCATTAGTTTCATCACGTCTAGTGGGTAAGGGGTTGAAAGCCTACGATGCACTGTCACTGGACGAGAGTGTCGTGTATGGACTGGTGAAGGAGGCTGTGCTCCGGGCCTACGAACTGCAACCCGAAACTTATAGATTGAAGTTCCGTGGCGTGAATAAGAAGAGCGACGTCAGTTTTATGGAGCACGCACGGGACTTAACAGATGCAGGTAATAACTGGTTTCGGTCCGAGCACGCAGAGTCGGCTGAGGAAATTAAGCAACTTTTCTATCTGGAACAGTTTTACAAATGTACTGGAACCGATCTAACGCTGAACATTAAGGAAAAATGTCCCAAGACAGTAGAGGAGGCTGCCAAGATGGCAGACCTCAGATTATCATTGATTCGTGGTTGCGGTGCCGCTCAGAGGGCTGAGTCAGGGCAGAAGGGGCGCTATACCCCACCCACCAGAGTTTTCGATAATAACAAATCCTATGACACACATAACCACACTAAAAGCATTGCACCTAATAACACCTACAAACACAAGCCTCTCCCGTTTACTAAAGGTCAGGCCCCTTCTTCGCCCGCACAAGGGAAGAAGCCCATTGGGGATGTGAAATGTTACAAATGTCAGAAGCTAGGCCATTATTCACGCGAGTGCCCTAGTAACACTCCCGCTAAGCCGGTGTCATTGGTTCACAGTATCGGTGTGTCTCTGAAGGCTGCAGCAACTGCCCGGGGTAGGTTGTCAGCAGCTGAGGCACACGCGGTAAAGAAGCGTACGGAAGGCTCGACACCTGTCCGGGACACTTTCTGTAACCATCGGGGACACGGGTTTGTGAGCTGGGGGAGTGAACTACGGAGGGTTGACTTGCTGAGGGATACGGGGGCTTCGCAAACTTTGTTGAGGAACTTCACAGGGAAACCGATAAATGCGGCCAGAGTTGTTGTGGTGCAGGGTATAAATGCTACGAGGTCATACCCACTTGTGAGGTTGGAGTTGAGAGTGGGAGAGGTGTGCAGGGAGCTGGATGTAGGGATCGTTGAGTGTTTGCCAGTTGAGGGCGTCGACCTTCTTCTCGGCAACGACTTTGCGGTGCCCACTTCCGGGACTCCACCCTTAGTCGTTGCCGAGAGGGCGGCCGACGTGGATGGTGAGAATCGGGAATGGGTTGGGAGGTGCCAACAGGATGAGATGGCCTGTGTGGTAACCCGATCTCGCTCTGCGGCTCCTGCACAGCCTAGCACTCAACCTCGGGGACAGTGGAGGAAGGATCAGGAGAAGGTTGCTAAGGGCAGGAAAAGGGACATTGATTCTGCTGCACTTCTCGGTGATTCGGTACTTGGACCTATAATAAACACGGGAGTTGACTCTGGCCCAGATATGGTGTGTAACAAGGCAGAGTTGGGTAAGACTTCGCGTGAGGCAAGAGCTGTAGCGAGAGCCACTAAAGCAGTAGAGCCTACTAGCCGGGGTAATGTCTTATTACAAAACCATCTTGATGCATTGATGCCCAGGGACATTAGTGAGCAGCAGCTGCAAGACGCTAGCCTAGCTCGTTATAGCAATGGTGCCATAGAGTTGGAGGAAGATGGGGATGCGAAGCCGGGAGATTTCTTTCTTCAACAGGATATTGTACCGCAGATTTCTAGACCCCAAATCGAAGTGGGAGGGCGGTGCGAGGGTAGTAGACCAGGTGGTTGTTCCAAATAAGTATAGAGAGTCCTTATTGTGTCTGGCGCATGATGTGCCGGTGGCGGGTCATTTGGGGGTAACAAAAACATTGGCGGCATTGGGCAGGTTTTTCTGGTGGCCTGGGGTCAAGGCTGATGTCTGTGCATGGGTGGCTGGGTGTGCGACCTGCCAGACAACGGGGAAGCCTAACCAGACCATCCCGAAGGCACCTTTGTTTCCCATACCTGTCACCGGGCCTCCGTTCAGCAAAGTTGTAGTAGATTTGGTTGGCCCTTTCCCGCCTACTAGTAGTGGCAATAAATTCCTGTTGACAATCATGGATGTGGCTACGAGATACCCGGACGCATACCCCATGAGAAACGGCTCGGCAAAGGCAGTTGTTAAAAACTTATTATTGTTCTGTTCCCGTTATGGATTTCCACGTGAGGTGCAGTCAGACCAGAGGAGCAATTTTACATCCAAATTGTTCAAGCAAACCCTTCAGTTGCACGGTATATGTTCTGTAGTGTCGTCAGCCTACCATCCCGAGAGTCAGGGAGTCTTGGAGCGGTGGCACTCGACCCTGAAGAGTATGCTACACTGTTACTGTGCAGAACATGACACTGATTGGGATTTGGGTCTGCCGTATGTTCTGTTCGCTGCACGTGAAGTCCCAGGAGAGAGCCTGGGGTTCAGTCCAAATCAACTAGTCTTTGGCCATAATGTGAGAGGACCTTTAAGTATGGTGAAAGAGATCTGGGAGGGCGAAGAGAAGCCGGGGTCTGTACTTAAATATATCCTTGAGAGCCGGGAGAGACTTATAGGTTGCATGGCAGCGGCAGGTAATAACTTGGTTAATGCACAGGCGGTCATGAAGCACCAGTATGACGCCAAGGTGAAGCTTCGGGAGTTTTCGGTGGGTCAGGAGGTAATGTTGCTTTTACCTTTGCCTGGACACCCCCTTTCTGCCAAGTTTATTGGGCCGTATGTGGTGGCTAAGAAACTGTCCGACCTTGATTATCTCGTTGCAACACCTGACCGTAGAAAAAAACATCAGTTATGTCATGTTAACCTCATGAAAGAGTATGTGAGACGCCCCTCAGAGCCTCTCACTGTCCCTGTGCTGGCCTGCAGCGGCCAGGGTGGAGAAGGAGGTGGGGACAGTCATGCTGCTGAGGAGGATAGCTGGGACTGTGTCATTTCCGCGGAACAGTGGGCGGGGAATACTGAACAAGAGGCTAGGCAAGCTGTAAGTCACCTGCCTGAGCACCAGGGTGCTGCTGTCCTAGGCCTGTTCAGGTCATACCCCTCTGTTTTCGCCGAACACCCAGGTCTCACTACTCAGGTAACGCACGACGTGGACGTCGGTGATAATGTGCCCTTCAAGTCAGTGCCCTACCGTGTGCCCCCGGTAAAGTTGCCAGCTTTACGGGAGGAGTTAAAGTACATGGTTGAGAGAGGGATGATCACTGAAGGTTATGTGAAGTGGACATCACCCGTCACGTTGCAGCCAAAACCTGACGGCAAGGTGCGGTTCTGCATAGATTTTCGTAGGCTAAATGGCTTGACCACTACCAACCCTTACCCTTTGCCTCGAGTTGACGACAGCGTGGACAAGATAGGGAATGCAAAGTACCTTACTAAAATTGATCTTGTAAAAGGCTACTGGCAAGTACCCCTGTCGGACCGAGCTAAGCAAGTTTGTGGTTTTGTGGTAGATGGCAAGACCTACCAATGTAACGTAATGCCTTATGGGCTTAAGAACGCACCTGCCACGTTCCAGAACCTGATGAACGATATTTGTGACGAAATCCCTAACTGCACGGTCTACCTTGATGACGTGATAGTGTATGATGACGATTTTGAAAATCACCTAAGGCACTTAGAGACCCTGTTTGGGAAGTTGCACGATGCTGGGCTGGTGGTGAACCTGAGGAAGTGCGAGTTTGTAAAGGCTACTGTGCAGTATCTTGGCTTCGTGGTCGGGTTAGGCCGGGTGTGCCCCCCCCTGAGCAAGATACAGGCTATCAATATGTTTCCCAGGCCCACCACTAAGCGCCAGGTCATGCGGTTCCTAGGTATGATAGGCTATTATAGGCGCTTCATCCGGGGATACTCTACTGTCTTAGCACCGTTAACTGATCTACTGTCGAAGTCAGTGAAGTTCTGTTGGGCTGCGGAGTGTCAGAGGGCTTTCGACCTAGTCAAGCACCTGCTGTGTACACATCCGATTTTGAGAGCCCCAGACTTCTCCAGGAGTTTTCAGCTGGCGACTGATGCCAGCGGTGTGGGTGCCGGGGCAGTGTTACTGCAGACTGATTCCGAGGGCTTGGAACACCCAGTGAGCTTCTTTTCTCGCAAGTTTAATTCGGCACAAAGGAATTACTCGACTATAGAGAAGGAGCTTCTTGCTATCGTTTTGTCGCTCAAACATTTCGAAGTTTATGTTCCAGCCTACGGCCCGGTAGTGACGATTTATACGGACCATCATCCCTTGAAATTCCTAAATCAGTTTCACAATCGGAATATGCGGTTGACCAGGTGGTCCCTAATGCTCCAAGAGTATAATCTCAACATTCAGCATATTGCCGGGAGTGAGAACGTGATAGCAGATTGTCTATCAAGGGTTGATGATCCAGGATAGTCGTGCACGGTGTGTGGGTTGAGCAGGAGTAAAATTAGGCTATCATAACGCCGTCCAAAAAGATTATAAAACAATAAAATAAACGAGAATTTTTTTTTTTAGTTTTGTAAGTCTTTATTGTTGTAGCATGATGCATGCGATATTGTGTTTTATGTATAATTCACACTTCAGTTGTTGTGCACCTTTTGCAATTAGTGGCAGCTAAGGGTAGCAGGTCGGTTGGTTGCCTGTCAGATTTTGATAATGCTTCTAAGGTCGATTATCTAAAATCTTGGGGGGGCTGTGACGCACCCAGTGCGTGGCAACGCAACCTGATTGTACTCCTTGGTACTCCACTGTACCGCCCGTACCACTGTACCGTGCTGGCTGCCTATATTGAGTGTGACAACGTATAACTATGTTCTTTGTATCTCTGCAAAGGTCTCGTCATGTGCTAACCAGTGGTGGGTTTTGTTTTAAGCCATGTCGAGACCTTCCATTTAATATGTAGTATCAATAGAGAAGTTGATAGATAAGACAATGGGAGTTCAGAGAGAGAGAGTGAGTTAGGCTTCAGAGCGAGAGGGTAGCAATGCGCCACGCTGCCGGGGGGGTGGTTGCCAGACGTATGGACTGGTTGGCAGCCTTGCGCTTATAGCTAGGCGCGACAGGGTTGGTAGTCCATTGCCGCCTGCCTATGCTGCCTGGGCTGCCCATGTTGTCGTACAGCACATTGCTTGGAGGCTCGCTGTGTGTTCCATGATCAGGTTGCCTAGAACCTTTGAGATTCTAACATCCCTTGCCCTCTCTCCCAACTTCTCACGGTTGCACTCTTTCTCTCTGACGACATTACTCTCATTTCATTCTTCTCTCTATTTAAATGCATAACCTTCCCTTGAGGTCCTAAAGGAGTTTCAGCACTCACCTCTCGTATTACTCTTAGGACAAGCATATATTTACATGTATTAGATTTAAGGGGTTAATGTGAACAGCGATCTTCTTGATGAGGATAGTTGGTGAACGTTCTACATGTTCACGAGTTATATGCCCAGCTCATCATCCAATTTGTGACTAGACTAGTGCCATGTGTAAGAGCCCGACCATGCCCAGGAGTTGTCTGTAGAGGGGCGAGGACTTAGCCTTGATTTGCCTACCGAGCCAGGAGCGAGTGTAGTACCAGAGACTACAGCTCGCTCGTAGTGCCGGTATAGTAGAGTAACGTAATTTATCTGTCCTTGTGTTCTCTGCAGTCTTTTCCTGGGTTCTCGCTTTCGGTGCTGGGACTCGTTGTTCCTGTGACTTGGCCTGCTAGCTAGAACACATGGGGATGATGAGTGGGTTTATATCTTTATTTTACTATGCATTGCAGCTCTCTTTAAGTTTATGTATGTAACACTTTACAATACACATTACTCACACACAAGACAACACTATTAATACTTTCATGTATCAATTAACTGCACTGTCGTTTTGCTGCTGTGTCCGGAGTTCTATTGCGTAGGGCGCATACGGACTCAGAGGGGAGACAGAGTGAGAGAAGCGAAGTAGCCTATGCGGTAGTAGGCTACCGGCGCAGTACTGTTGCCTGCAACCTTTTAGTTATTCCAAGTATAGATTCATTCTTATAATAAGTGACTACTATTTATGTTCCTTCCATGTGTATTATTAGGTATCTACTGGATCATGAACATCTTGTATGCTACATGCTAGTGCATGTTAGTAGGGGACAGTTATTCTAGTGCACGCGCTTTCAAGTAGGCGTGTACATTTGTCATTTAGCATTTCACTGTCATACCTTTAGCCTGCTTCTATTCTACATTATTAGAGGCTTAATATTAACGTAGTTTCTTGAGTATTGCATTTCTTTAGTAATAACGTAACCTATAAATGTCTGAGGGAGTTTAGCCTCATAGCCTACCCCTGTTGTACACTTTCGCCGAGTTAAGGTACCTCGTTACCATAGACGATAACTCTGTAGGGCGTTGGTGCTTTTGTTGTCTGGAGCATATAGTATTTGGGACTGGAATCGAGCGTGTCGTTGTCACATAAGCCATTTCTGTCCTACGATCAAGAATCCCGAATATGTATTGCCGATCCAGCCGTAACAATAGATAGATAGATACATTTGGTTGCATATAGCCTACAAACAATATATATATATTCAATCGATCTCAATAGCTGTACTCTAAGATGCAGATATTGTATATAAGTCTAGTGATAAATGTATTGAAGTGAGACATAAATGTTTATTGAGCATGTTTACAAGCTCGTATATGCTTACTAAGACTATCCGAAATCAATAGAGAAAAACACTGAACAATGGATAATTATAGTGACCTAACAACCTACCAATCGGATGTAAAGAGTATGACGTGTGGCTTTTATGAACACCTATTACAATCAAGTCCAGTAACAAAAAAATATATATATTTAGATTCAAAGCAGAGTATTCCGAGTCAAATAATAAGGTTGAGCCCATTAAAACAAGATTATTTACTTGGACATGAAGTAGTTAGCTATTATATTGTGCCAAATGTGCGATGAATGCTTGCCAAACAGAGTTAATTTTGAGGTTATTGAAGGGAGGCGTAACTTAGTTGTAAGAACATTATACAATTGTGCTGCACCTGCTTTCAATACTGAATAATAAGGCCTACTAAATATTAAGCACACTTTTGCTGCTTCCATTAAACAGCCACTTTCCCAAAAATTTAGTGCACCAAGATTCAGTTATGCAGGTTATATCCGACAGGTTCAGATTTGTACACTAATTAGTTAGAAAGTTCAATAAACCAATATGTTGAGTCTCCAACTCGAGGCAATAATGTCCTTGGTGTTATTTTTGCTACAAAACAATGACTTGGTAAACCAAGTAATAGTAGGAGAAGAAGGACTTCTTTCTACATTAAATTTACTAGCAATAAAACTAGCATGAGCCACGAAAAAGTACTTAACTTCAAGCGAGAACGTTTTCACAAACTTGGAGATCTTCTTGACAAATCAGATTGGAGTTTCATAATCCACAATAGTGATATACTGTATATGTAATGTGGAAATCATTCGCAGATGTATATAAGGTATAGTAAGCTGTGTACCTATGACAAACCGGCATTTAATCCGCAATGATAAACCAAAATGGTGGAACAAGGAATTTATAAACTGTTTGTCAGCCAAAAAAAAACTCCTAATTTATTTTCTGGAACAAATAACGAAGCTTATAGGTTTAACTACATTACTCTTCGCTGAAAAAACGAGACACTTATTATCTATTTTTTATTAATTTCACCACACCACCAAACACCTCCAATGAAATTAATGAAAGCATATATGTGATCCACCGGGATTCGAACCTGGGTTATCACACACAGATTTTTAGACACTTTAACCATTACACCACCAAGACGGTTAAGCAAATTAAATAAAAATTCAGAATCCCGTATTGCAAATGTAAGCAAGGTAAACTTCAAAAAATTCTATGGATTAATCAGAAACAAACATACCATCAATTAATGGTATCGGTGTTAATGTTGATGATGAAGTTCAAATAAGTTACACCCCAAGTGCCTTTTTTGCATCCGTCGTTATGAAAGAGCATCTGAACACAATTCCTCCTGACATTCCACTTCATTAAGATAATCAGGACATGCTTAGAAACATCAAAATATAAGAGAAATCTGTAATACATATCATTAACAAATTTAAAGCAAATAAAACTCCTGACCCGGATAGAATCTCCCCACGAGTCCTCAAAGAAATTAATGACAAGATATCTAAATCATGAAAGAAATTAATGACAAGATATCTAAATCATGAACTCTCCTTTATAGCAAAACCCCCCCAAAAAATTGGCATTGTGCCAGACGAATCGAAACTAGCTAATGAAACGCCCATCTTTAAAAAGGAAACAAATCCCTACCAAGTAACTATCGTAGTATCAGCTTGATTTCTATTACATTAAAATTCCTTGAAACAATAATTATTAGAGACAAAGTAGTAAATCTTCTAGAATAAATGAATATTTAACAGATTTACAGCACGTTTTCTGAAACAAGCGGTCATACTTAACAAATCGCCTAGACTTTTTTATGATATAATCAAGTACTGTACAATGAAAGTAAAACAGTTGACATAGTCTGCCGTGACTTTCAGAAAAGCCTTTGACACAGGTCCACATGAGCATCTCCTGGTAAAACTAAAAGCTCATGGTTTACAAAGGAGCGTGCTGCACTGGCTCAAAATCTGGCTAGCTGGGCACATGCAATGAGGAATAATAAATGGCATAGCATCAGACTGGACTAATGTCACAAGTGGTGTACCCCAGGGGTCAGTGCTCGGACCTGTCCTCTTCTTGATATATATATATATTACATTGATGACAGTCTCTCATGTATATTCCAAAATGTGCAGACGTAAAAAAATAAAATAAACAAATATAAAATAAAAAAGCAAGTATGGCAGGGTCTCGAACTCAATTACAATACCTCTGAAATTATATATATATATATATATATATACCTGTATATATATATATATCCTAACACAAAAAGAATTATCTAACCTTAAAGAGATGTTAAATACAATTAGCACAATAATAACAAAAAGTAATATATTAATAAAAAGAGTCAGGAGTGACGATTCAGAGGGTCGTTTAGTTAATGCTCCCATATTAGTAAAATAAGTTGCAGTAGTAGTAATGGTCGTAGATGTAATAAATAAGTCGAGTCGTCTAAAGAAAGTGTTGCTGTGTACGGTATCGCTAATAAGACATGGCTCAGCTGTCATTACGTTTGGCTCGCTCTATGCTGTATTAATGTCTGTCAGATGTTGTTATTGTTGAGGTCAATCCACGGAAGAGACGCCGTCACATGAGATCTAGAAAATAAATAAGTAAATGGAACAGTCAGAGTTAGCTATGGGTATGGCAGAGATCGCTCAGCTCTCACTCTGATAGACCAGCCCATCACCACTCTGTCAGATGTTGAATAGGCTGGTTAAGTGTAAGAACAAGTTTATATATCTCATTCAAAACGAAGAAATCCTGTTTAGATATGGCTGATACAAATTATAGAACAAAACATACTTGGTGCCGAGACATCCCTTATTAGGTCGACGGTACCTGTATAAGTGTGTGATCGCCTGTTGGACTTGTTGTTTACCTGTATAAGTGTGTGATCGCCTGTTGGACGTGGTCGTTAGTGAGAGGGGCAGCAGAGCAGAGGGTGAGGGTGTAAACATTAAGGAAGTAACCATGGTGGTTGGTGCCCTCAAGTAATGCCTGCATCACCGTCGACCGATGCAGCCACTGATGGTTCCCACTCCCAACATCCATCATGTTTCACCTCTGTAAAAAAAAAAAAAAATAATCACTTAAAACACACATTCCACATATTCCATCCCAATAATATCTTCGGGATTTGAAGCTGAGACCTTAAAGTTACCAGTCAAGTAGCAAGACCACTCCACCACACCCTTCCATATACAGTATATATTATAATTATGGTTCACAAAACTTACAGATTTTAGGTACTAATTAACCATTGAAAACAAATTAACTTTAATACATTATGAAATTAGAAAGAAATAACCTATCTCTCTATTGCCTGACGCCGTGATCCCCGAAGGGGTGGCCACGAACGAAACGCCCCCAAGCACCTCTGTCCTTATGCCCCTTTCACACATACAGGACTCGGGCACCGAATACAGCCTAATGCAGCCGAGTAGCGACTCTGCTGCATGCGGCACCCAGTCGGCACCTAGTCCTACCCATGCGGCTGTAGTCGTCTGTAGTCTGGTGAAGTCCTGGCAATGCGTGTCAAGTCGCGGTCCGCGAAGAAAATGTTTGTCAGTTTTGAAATTTGGGCCAGACTTGAAATTTGTCTGGTGGATGCGGGGAGTAGTCTGCTCTAGTCGGCGCTAGTCGTACCAAGTCTTCTGTATGCGGCTGTAGTCCTTGTGTATATCGGCTCGAATTGTGTTTCATGTGTAGCATAAAGACTACTGCCGCATACACTAGAGTACAGCCGCCGGACACGAGTACAACCGCAAAAGTCTGCTGAAGTCTGCTGAAGTCTTGTGCATAAATTTGCATATATTTGCATAAAATTATTAAAAATTATGCAAAAATATGAGTCATACGAGTACAACAGACAATAGCGGAATTCAGCCGCATGCAGCCGCATACAGCAGACTCCAACCACATTGACAGGAGTGCAGACGTATGACAACACCCGGAACCCAATATGGCAGAAGAGTCGAGCCAACTTGAGCAGACAACAGAAACATCCAACCGACAACACCCAACTCGAACCGCAAACAGCCGCATCAAGCTGACCAAAAAAAATAAAAAAAAAATCCCAACCACAGAAGGGCGACACGGCCCCTATATATAGGCCCCACGCAGCGCACTTGACCCAGTATTCGACGAGATCACCCACGACGTACACCTCTACCCGCACCTCAACCGCCTGTACACCATGCCAGGACCCAATAGAACAACAAAGGCCCTTCTCCTCCTCCACTCTCCTTCTCATTCTCCTCCCTTCCTCCCTTCTCCTCCTCCTCCCTTCTTCTCATCCACCTCTTCCCTCCCTCACTACCTCCCTACTACCCCCTGTTCTTCTCTTCCTACTCTCTTCCCTCTCATTTAACCCGCTGAGTGCCAGCCAATTTTGACGGTGTGCTTCTGCCAGTGCCAAATTTTTTTTGTTTTTTTTTGGGGGGGGGGCTAAATCTATCAAGTTGGGAGAGAAAGGAAGGATAATGGTAAAAAAAACACTCCCCTCGCCAGAAAACAGGTCCCCGATGGTCCCGAAAGTAGCTGAAAAGACACTATAGACTACAGAGACTTTTATGGTATCGGAATGTATGGGTGGGAGGGTGGTTTTGGGGTTGATGGGGGGAAGGTAGAAGGGTAATTGACTTGTGTTTTGACAGATATGAAGCCGATTGGTGAGGTACTTTCGCCACCACGGATTTTCCTTTTTTTCCTTTTCTTCGTACGGATACGCTGGAAGTGGGTGGTGGGAGGCAGTTGGGGGTGTGGTGGGGGGAAGGCAGAAGGGTAATTGACTTGTGTTACAGATATGAAGCCGATTGGTGAGGTACTTTCGCCACCACGGATTTTCCTTTTTTTCCTTTTCTTCGTACGGATACGCTGGAAGTGGGTGGTGGGAGGCAGTTGGGGGTGTGGTGGGGGGAAGGCAGAAGGGTAAGGGACTTGTCACACAAATATGGAACCGATTGGTGCAGTCGTTTCGCCGCCACATATTTTCCTTTTTTGTTTTCCTTCTGACGGGACCGACAGTCAGCGTGTGGGTAGGAGGAGGGATTTGGGATTTTTGTGGTGGGTAGCCAAAAGGGTAAGGTACATGTGGTAAAAATATGAAAGCCATAGGTGAAGTCGTTTCGCTGCTACGATGTTTTTTCGGCGAGGACGTATATACCTCCGTTGGCCACAGAACCTGTATGTGTCGGCTTTATGCCAGTGTATGCGGTTCGACTCTGAAGTCGATCGTCTGTATTCTGGAGTCGATCGGCTGAAGTCTTATAGATGCGGGTGAAGTCGGCATGTAAAAATGACCGTTATTTTTTTGGTCGGTTCGAGTCTCAAGACTTCTCCGGAGTCAAGACGACAACGTCGGCTGTATGCGGCTGTAGTCTGGTGAAGTCCTTTGGATGCGGCATACCGAGCCAGCTCCAAAAGTCGGGGGACAAAAACGCTACTCTGCTGCATTCGGCGCCCGAGTCCTGTATGTGTGAAAGGGGCATTAGTCAGTCGACGCTCCTCCTCCCAACCAGCACCGCCTTCATTCATATACTTCTTCACTCCATCCTTCCACCTCTTTATCGGTTTACCTCTAGCCTACCTCTCTGTTCTTCCACCTCGCTCTCGTACACCCTTACTCATTCTCTCGCTTCCCATACGTTCCATATGCCCGAACCATCTCAAGGTGTTCCTTTTCACACTTTCCAGCACATCTACCTCCACACCACACCACCCTCATACTTCCTCATTCGTCTGTCTATCCCTCCATGTAACTCCGCACGCACTTCTCAAGTAACACTTTCAACGTTCCTACAACCCTCTTCCCCTGTTGCACCCTCTCCTGCACTTCTTCATCCATACTCCCATCTTTACTCAGCACACTGCTCAAATACTTAAATGAGCTGACAATCTCCATAGCCTGACCGTTCAACTTCACCTCACACTCTGTGGCTTCACCCCTTTTGAAGACCATAACCTTGCTCTTCCCCGTATTTATCTTCAGATTCCGTTTTTCGCACACTGTTTCAACATATGTACCAGACCCTGCAACTCCCATTCATTATCGCTCATCAGAACTGTATCATCAGCAAACAGCAGTACAGGTAGCTTCCACTCGTTTCCCTCCCTTATCAGCGATACACCAACATCCACTGCTCTTCCTTGTATTTCTTTCATGACTCCCTCCATATACTTCATTAACCCGGGAGCTGCGGGAAGACTCTTAAGAGTTCCCCCGGCGGACTGCGGGAAGACTCTCCTGAGTAAGTAAAATTAAAAATCAACTTTTGACATCGAAAAAAAAATATTTTTTTTATTTTTATTTTTTTATTTTTTTATTTTTTTTTGGCCCCTGGGCCATGCAAAATCTCAGTCCTCTACCTCCCCTCCTTCCCCACTTTCCTTCTATCCCTCAGTTATCACCTATTTTCCCTATTATTCCCTTATTCTGAGGTATATTTTCGTGCTAACATTAGCGAGTTGCAAGCAGGGTGTTGTCATCACTGATAGCAATCGAGTGCAAGAGAGAGAGAGAGAGTATCGATCGACTGTGTCGCAGTGGCCTTGGGGAAAATTGGCGGGAAGGTAGCTTGCCTCACCCATACATTATACAACTCGCGGGCTATATCTCCGATTTTGACCATCCAAACGCTGTTTTCACTCGTTTTATTGTTGTTTCAGGTTAATACCTTTATAATCAACCCATAATAGGCGCATATGGATAATTATTAATGCTATTAACCTCTGAAGTGCGCACGGGGGTAAATGAAAACGTCCCCCTGTGCTGACGTATTTGAGGTTTTTCGTCACTAAAATATTCATTGTACCATTAATAGCATTAATAATTATCCATATGCGCCTATTATGGGTTGATTATAAAGGTATTAACCTGAAACAACAATAAAACGAGTGAAAACAGCGTTTGGATGGTCAAAATCGGAGATATAGCCCGCGAGTTGTATAATCTATGGGTGAGGCAAACTCCTTTCCCGCCAATTTCCCCCAAGGCCACTGAGACACAGTCGATCGATACTCTCTCTCTCTCTCTTGCACTCGATGGCCATCAGTGATGACAACACCCTGCTTGCAACTCGCTAATGTTAGCACGAAAATATACCTCAGAATAAGGGAATAATAGGGAAAATAGGTGATAACTGAGGAATAGGAGGAAAGTGGGGAAGGAGGGGAGGTAGAGGACTGAGATTTTGCATGGCCCAGGGGCCAAAAAAAAAAAAAAAAAAAAAATAAAAAAAATAAAAAAAAAAATTTTTTTCGATGTAAAAAGTTGATTTTTAGTTTTACTTACTCCAGAGAGTCTTCCCGCAGTCCGCCGGCCGAACTCTAAAGAGTCTTCCCGCAGTTCCCAGGTTAATGGTACAATGAATATTTTAGTGACGAAAAACCTCAAATACGTCAGCACAGGGGGACGTTTTCAATTACCCCCGTGCGCACTTCAGAGGTTAAACAACCACGGGGACACCACACACCCGTTTCAACCCAACATTCAGATCAAAGAACTCGCTCTGCTTATTCTCCACACGTACTGCCGCCTTTGCACCCTCATACATGCTCTTCACTGCTTTCAGCAATTTGCCATCTGCTTCGTATATTCTAAGTACTTTCCACATACCTTCTCTATCCACTCTGTCATAGGCCTTCTCCAAGTCCATAAAGGCAATATACAGCTTTTGTTGCTTCTCCAGATATTTCTGCACAACACATTTCAGGGTAAAAATCTGATCTTCACATCCTCTTCCCTTCCTAAACCCGCCCTACTCGTCGCCTATTCATTTCTCCGTTCTCGCTCTCACTCTCTTAATCACTACCCTCCTGTACACCTTCCTTACTACGCTTAGAAGACATATTCCTCGGTGGTTACCACACACTCCTCTTTCCCCTTTACCCTTATATAGGGGGACTATTATGCCTGCCTTCCAGTCATCAGGTGTACTCCCCTTCTCCCATGCTAGTTTACACATTTTCTATACCCATTCGATCACTATCTCACCACCATACCTCAGCATAATAATAATAATAATAATACACATGATAATGAGAGAGAGAGAGAGGGAGCCAGGAGAGAGAGAGAGAGAGAGAGGGGTCAATTAAGGGGGGGGGGGGCGCATTGGTGGTATATGAATGGACAGAGGAGGGTTAGGGTGGATGGCATCTAGGTGTGAACTTGGGCTTAAAAAGTGTCTAGGAGCAAAATATATCGAATCAAATGAGTGTGACGGCGAGGGAAGCGGAAACTGGCAAGCGTAGAGGTCCCTTCAGAGAGAGAGCTGTGAAGAGAGAGGGCATTCATGACATAGTGCGTGGACGTAAGCAAATTTAAGAATCGCCTGGAAGAGAGGGGCGTAGTGGTGTGTGGTAGGGAAAAGGATAAATACACAAGCAATGTGGAAGTGAGACCACGGAAACGGTAGCCTACACACGTGAGCTGTATGTTATACAAATAGTGCCGCGCATGTGTGCTAAAAATATAATGGTAACGATCTGGACTTATCACACATACATAGGCTTACATTCGTTTGAGAGATGCAGAGTTAGAGGGGATATGATAGAGGTGTTCAAGTGGGTTAGTGGGATTAATAAAGGGGACATGAAAAATGTACTAAAGCTCAGTGATAGCGAAAGAACTCGAACAAATTTTCAAATTAGATAAATTTCGTTTCAGAAAGGATATAGGCAAATATTGGTTTGGTAACAGAGTTGTACCAAGTGCTATAGTGGGATCAAGAACGACAGGGAGCTTTAAGATAAAATTAGATAGGCATATGGACGAGATGGGTTGGGTGTGAGGGGTATTCTGTCAGGTATGGGCCAATCGGCGCTCTGTAAACCCCCGTTTTTTTACCTCTGACCGTTTCAGTCAGGTCAGTCCTAATGGTGTTAGTGAGCTGGGCTTTAGAAGCCCAGCTTACAGTTGCCCACTGACCTCTGACCAGTGCGGACGTCCACAGTGACCGCTAGTGAACCTGTTTACCCCTTAGTGTGGTGCTAGTGAACATTTTTTAGTGAAACATGGCTTGTGTTGATGAGATTGCTACCTCCTCCCACGTTCTCCAGCTTTGTCTTGCTTTGCAGGAAAGGCTGGACAATGTGGAGCAGGAGATTCAATGTCTAAAAGATGAAAACTTGGCCTTGAAACTAGCCATGGTGGAGAAGAAGAGTGAGGCTAGTTTCCTAGGGATCGTGAAACTCCCTGGAAAGTGGGTGCGACAAGTGCAACGACCTGCAAGCTGAAAAGGGACCCACTCAAGACCAGCAACAAGTTCATCACCTTACCTGATGAGTGTGATGGAGAACAAGTGAAGGATAGCGAGGCTGGGAGTGTTTCCAGGGGCGAGGAAAACACGAGTAAGGGAGGTAAGGAAACTATAAATAAAGGTAAGTGTAAGCTTATCAATGTTGTTGGAGACTCTGTGGTTAGGTATTTAGGTGACAATCTCTCCACCAAATTTAGGAAGCTGGAGTGTCTCCCCGGGGCAGGTATAGGTAAAGTTTGTGAGAGATTGGAGGACGTCATTGACGACTTTGGAGATAAACCCATAGTCGTACTTAGTGCAGGTAGCAATGACGTGGGAAAGCTTACCAGTGTTGAACTGCGTAAGTTGTATAGGGTAGCCTTAGATAAGATTAGGATGAAGGGTGGGATTCCCATTGCTTGCTCTATCTTGCCAAGAAGAGGTGTCAGACGTGAATGGTTGTCCAGAGCAATTGGTTTTAATTGCTGGCTGGCAAAGCTGTGCAAAGAGTTGCCATTACCATTCATAGACAACTGGAGCCTCTACTACGGTAACGATAGCTTGTACGCAAGGGACGTGGTGCATTTAAATAGGGATGCTAGGAAAGTTAGTTGATAGAGCAGTTGAGGTGGGGTTTTAAATTGGAAATGCCCCATCAAAAGAAAACAAAATAAATTAGGTGATAGAAAAAATAGTCAGGAAAGGAAATTAGATGTTATTAATAACAGTGAAACAATAGGTGACAATGCAGTAATAGAAGTTAGTCATATAAATAGTGGTACAATATCTACCTTAGTACAAGATAATAACAACAGTCAAATATATACTAATAGAAGAAAAGAAGGTCCACCAGACACCAGTAAAAGAAATACATTGAGATTATATTACACAAACTGTAGGAGTTTATGTAATAAAATGGACGAACTGAGAGCACTTGTTAGCAATGAAAATATAGACATAATAGCGCTTACTGAAACATGGGTTAATACAGAATCCAAGCATTCTTTAGCAGAATTTGATATACCAGGATATAGTTTGTTTAAATATGACCGAACAAGTAGGAGGGGCGGCGGTATAGCAGTGTTTGTCAGGAGTTCATTAAAATGCTGTACTAAATCAGGTATTAGGCTAAATAATGATAACGAAAGTGTTTGGGTAGAGGTTAGCGAAGGTAGCGAGACCATAGTTATTGGAGTAATTTATAGACCACCAAATATGAGTAGAAATGAAGGTAAATCTTTATGGCAGGAAGTGAAAATAGCATCAAGGTTTAGCAATGTGTGCATTATGGGGGATTTTAATTTTCCAAAGATAGATTGGCAGCATCAGATCGGCGACTCAGATTCTGAGGAGTTTATTGAGGCGGTACAAGATATTTTTTATTTCAATTCATTGACTCGCCGACTAGAGGTAATAATATCCTTGATTTAGTTCTCAGTAATAATGAACATATTATAAATAATGTTGAGATAGGGGACCAACTAGGAAATAGTGATCACAAATCTATTTATTTTAATATACAATGGACAGGAAATGCTAAAGAGAATCCGTCACTTATCCCAGATTTCAGAAAAGCCGATTATGGTGGGATAAGAAGAGCCTTAAGGGTGGACCCTATTGTTAAACAATTCTATCTATCTATCTATTCTATCTATATGCTCAGGCCCAATCCCCATTTTGGGGGTAGCCGACTCAAGACAGAGCAAGAACAGGGAAAACACAAAAACAACATAAAACAAAAAATAAACACAGATAAAAACCACAAACTCACACACATCCAGGTCACCCAGGAGAAGACCCAGAGACCAGAGTTACCAAGGTCGCTCCAGCACTCCCCCGGCCCCTGACCACCCGGAGAGGTTCCGATCTCGGCAGGCAGACATGCAGCGGAGCCAAAGCCACAAGCCCTCCCACAATTAAAGTCAGGATAAACCAGAGTTAAGCTTGACAGCTACATATGAACAGTTTATTTCTTCACTTCACAATGCGCAAAATAAATATATCCCCAAAAGAAGATTTAGATCGATACAGAACCAACCAAAATGGATGTATAATAAACTAATAGATCTTATAGTATAGGAAAGAGGAAAGGAATATATAGAAAAATTAAGAAAGGCGAAACTCACCTACTTATTTACTATCAGACTCTATCAAGACAGGTCAAAAAGGAAATTAGGACAGCAAAAAGAAATTATGAAATAAGGATAGCCAACGACTCAAAAAATAACCCTAAAGCTTTTTACCAACTATATAAATCTAAAGTTAGAAATGTAATAGGCCCCTTAAAACTTCGATAGGAGAAATGACAGAAAATTATTTAGAAATGTGCAGTACATTAAATAGTCAGTTTCTATCCGTTTTCACTAATGAAAATTTGGCACAGATTCCAGAAGTCAGTAAGGTATATAGCGATAGTATAGAAAATAGGTTAAGTACGATTACTATAAGTAGAAATGATGTGCTTAAGGAAATTGACAGACTGAAGCCTCAGAAATCACCTGGTCCTGATGAGGTATATGCTAGAGTATTAAAAGAATGCAGAGATGAGTTAAGTTACCCATTAACATTTATTTTTAACAAGTCATTAGAAACAGGTATAGTTCCAGAAGCTTGGAAGCTTGCAAATGTAGTTCCGATCTTCAAAAAAGGTGATAAATCCATAGCATCAAATTATCGTCCCATTAGTCTCACTTCAATCATAGGAAAGCTACTAGAGTCAATTATTGCTAGGAAAATTAGAACCCACTTAGAAACATTTAAATTAATCAATTCTTCTCAGCATGGATTCACTCAGGGACGTTCTTGCCTTACTAATTTGCTTAGCTTTTTCTCAGAGGTATATGAAGCAGTAGATAATGACAAATCATATGATATTATATATTTAGATTTCAGTAAAGCTTTCGACAGAGTCCCTCATGAGAGATTGATGAGAAAGGTTGAGGCGCATGGAATAGGTGGGGCGTTGTTAGGATGGATTAGGTCATGGCTAATTGGTAGGAAGCAGAGAGTCAGCATAAATGGTACTAAGTCAGAGTGGGGATCAGTCAAGAGTGGTGTCCCCCAGGGATCTGTATTGGGTCCTCTGTTATTTATCATATACATAAATGACCTTTATTTAGGTATAACTAGTAGGATAAGTAAATTCGCAGACGATACCAAAATAGGGAGACCAATAGATTCAGATAGCGACATAGAGTGCCTCCAAAGGGATCTAGATACCTTACACGAATGGTCAGTAAAGTGGCAGATGAATTTTAACATTGACAAATGCAAGGTATTAAAGATAGGGAAGACGAATACTAATGCAAAATATAAACTAGCTAATGCTGAATTAGAAAACTCAGACTGCGAGAAAGATTTGGGTGTGTTTGTTAGCAACGATTTGAAACCTAGAAAACAGTGTAGGCTATAAGCGTAAGTAACAAGGCAAACAGGATTCTGAGGTTCATCTCAAGGAGTGTGAGTAACAGAACTGCCGATGTTATCTTGAAACTTTACTTGTCATTAGTAAGACCTCATATGGATTATGCTGTCCAATTTTGGTGTCCTTATTACAGAATGGATATAGATTCCTTGGAGAGAGTACAGCGAAGAATGACAAAAATGATTCATTAGGAATCTACCATATGAAGAAAGGTTGAACAAATTAGGCTTACATTCGTTAGAAAGACCCAGAGTTAGAGGGGATATGATAGAAGTGTTCAAGTGCTTCAGTGGGGTAAATAAAAGAGACATGAAAAATGTACTGAAGCTCAGTGATAGCGAAAGAACTCGAACAATGGGTTATAAATTAGATAAATTTCGTTTCAGAAAAGATATAGGCAAATATTGGTTTGGTAACAGAGTTGTAGATGGGTGGAATAGGCTACCAAGTGATATAGTGGGATCAAGAACGATAGGGAGCTTTAAGATCAAATTAGATAGGCATATGGACGAGATGGGTTGGGTGTGAGGGGGATCTACCAGGTGTGGGCCAATCGGTGCTCAGCAGACCCCCGTTATCTTGTGTTAATCTCTGACCGTTTTGGTGGGGTCAGTACTCAAGGTATTAGTGAGTTGGGCCTATAATTGGGGTTGGGTGTGACAGGGATCTGCCTTGTATGGGCCGATCGGCTTTTTGCAGACTCCCATTTTCTTATGTTCTTATAAGGCCTTATAATTAGGGTTGGGTGTGAGGGGGATCTGCCTTGTTTGGGCCAATCGGCTTTCTGCAGACTCACATTTTCTTATGTTCTTATACAGTACTTACTCATATATACAAACATACATACATACACATTCTGACATACGGAGCCCTGTATGTTAATTTAAGAGTTAGAATTATAGTTGAAGGAGCCGCACTACCCAAACGGTGAAGCAGTGGGGAAACTACCTCGCCCGCATACCTGCAAACTACAGTAGCCTTCACACCTGCGTGCGTCATAGGGGACCCTGCAAACTACTTGATGACCGACGCTATGACGTATGTTCGACGCCAGGAGCTGTGATTGGACCAGGCACCTGCTGTGCAACTCGAGGAGCTATTATAGGGGCGCGCACCATCACTCGCCTCCTGATTCGTTCCTACACCATCATTGTTTAGTATATAAGACCCGAGTAGTGGGCATTCAAATCAGTCTCATTTGGAGTTGGGGAAGGTGAACTTGCAGCTGGAGGAAGACGGGGTGAAGTATTATAATGGGATTGTGACTGTCAGTCAGATTATATAAATGTGTGTTAAGTGTGTTCGGTGTAAACACTTACGTTATGTTGGTTAGTGAGATATGTGATTGGGAATTAACGTTAACGCTACTATTATGTGTTTAACTATTTGATTGCGAATTAACGTTAACGCTACTACTATTGTGTACTTAACTATTTGATTGCGAATTAACGTGAACGCTATTATTATGTACTTAACTATTTTAGTTGCCTAACTTGTGGACTAAAGCAACTCTTTAAGTAATTGGGTTATGATGAAAGTAATACTATTGTTTTATATTAATACTTACGAGTTCTTTCATTTTCTTTTAATTAAGCTTACATTGCTTAACGGTGCTTAGTACGGTGATGCTATTGTCTCGTATTAGTAATATCGCCTTAGACTAACATGGCTGTGTTAATATTACTTCTAGTGATTTCCTAAGCTGAAGAAAATTCTTTTGCTTCAAAATATTATATTTTGCTTTTCATATTTGAGTGAGACTTGAATCGAATCTATGAAGCGATCCTGTAACTTTATTTACTCATAATCAAACCTCAATGTTACGTGGTTAAGAAATACATTTAACTAATTATTAAATATATATCTAACTTTTTATGTGACTTTGATATTAATCCTGATAATAATAATATAATACTATTAACGTCAGACAAGAACCAAGAATAATTACATTAAATATAAATACAAGGACATAAGAAAACTATCTATTCATTTCAAAAAGGGTAAGAGACAGAAATATTCTTACTTTAATATTTATCTTTCAAGACTTTTTATAGAATTAATAGTCCTTCTTTAGATATAACTTATTCGGTTCATAACCATAGCCTACTAAGCTTCGGTTAAATAATAATTCTTTATAAATACTACATGACTTTAATTAGTTTCAGTATTTTTCATAATTAAAGAGTGTCAGTCAATAAAGGATACTAAGTCCTAAGATCCAAAAGGAAAGGAAGCAACAACAGGAAATAATGTTATTAGATTTTACTTTTGTTTTGCCTTCAGCTGACTGATACCTTAATATATATCTGTGCTATCTAGATTCATCAAGTTAACCACTTGAGGATCAAGATACGTAACAACATACATACAAACATACACAAACATACATATACATATATACTGTACAATTATATAGACACACATGCATACATATGCATAGGCGATTGTATAAACACAGACGAATAAATAATGCATATAGCATCTACACAAAGAAGACTTTTTACAAAACAGCACACATGTGCAAGAATTGATATGCATATACATCTATATGCATATAGATGCGACACATACAGATAAGAAGATATACAGTCAAACAACATGCGCATCTACATACACACGTGTAAAAAAACACACCCACAAGCATCATATTTACACGCATATCAAACGATACATAAATATACATACATATGCCTATAAGCATAGTAAATGTCGATGATTTTACACACGTATATAAATATACATACATATGCCCATACACATAGTAAACGTTCATCACAATCTACATACATATACACTTACAACAAACATATGCCTATATACAGTACATATTAAATGTTCATCACAATATACACACACACACATACAAACATACATATGTCTGTAAAGTATATCGGCACATTCATACTTGTACACTACAGAAAGCATATATTATACACACATACCTACAGATGCACACACAGGCTTATTGTCTAACACGATCAAAGACACACGCAATAGGTAGGGGGATGGGGGAAGTTGGATTCAAGGGGGTTGCATGGGGTCTCTATTGTGTAATATTTTCTTGTTAACCCTTAACTGGCGGCGCGCAACATATGTCGAGTGAAATAAATTTGGACTAAGTGGCGGTGCACGACAGCTGTCGAGCGCCATTTTCAGCACGTAATGTTGCTGAGAGAGAGCTGAGCGGTGGGACGAGCGTAGTAACCTTATGACCGCTCCCCACGACCACCGTGGACGTACTGAACTGTATACCACCTTCCTCCCCCCTTTCTCACTCGCTACACAGGGAATTATGTAAGGAAATTACCTTATTTTAGGGTTTTTGCACTCGTGTTGCACGATCGTTGCAAGAGAACCAGTGGTCGTACAAGGATGGTTCGGGTGTCATTGGAAAGCTCTGTTTACGCACTTTCAGGGATAGATACTTGTTTTACGCTCTGGGTCTTATTTAGGCATGAAAATGAGCACGGAAACAACCCTATTTAGGGTAAAAAAAAAAAAACGCTGGGCGGTACGGTCAAATAGACCGCCTAGCCCGCCAATAAGGTGTTAAGGATTAAATGAGAGAGGACGTGCTAGTGTGAACATTCCACTGTTTTGTTCTATGGTGTCGCTGGCGTGATCACTACTGACTCGAGGCACTTCCATTTGTAGTTGTTGTCAGATTCACGAATTAGCATGCTAGCCCCATCCCAGTTCATGAGATGTGTAGTCCTGTCCCTGTGGATGACACAGGCATTCCTTGTATAATTTTTGTGTTACTGCACTCGTGTTCGAAGATCGCGCGAAGTCTCACCTACATCACAGGCTACAGATATATCTGTAGACTGTGACCTACATAACCCTTACTGCATCCCCCGCAATGAATGCTGTATACCCCAGCTGCGGTCAGGGTTACATGGTTGGCACTTCGCTTGGTTAGGTCCTTGATGGTTTGGTTGGTCGTGCATACCACTTCCATCCCACTACCCTTGAGAGAGCGAGATAGGGCAGAGGCAGTTCTTCCGGTTGGTGGCACGACCTTCCTTGTGTATGGCTTAGGATCTCTGGGGGTATTGTAGATAGAGAAGGTTCTCTTCTTACATTCCCTTAGCATGTGGGTGGGGAACATTTTTTGAAAGTTTCGCAGATATAGTCACACTCTGCTTGGAGAAACTCAGGGCTGCAGATCCTAATGGCCCTGAGGAAGAAGCCAATCACTACCCCTCGTTTGATTCGCGCATCATGGTGGGAGAAGTAGTGAGTCAGGTAATTTTTGTTGGTAGGTTTGTGTCATCATTCATGCTTCTTACATTCCATGTCGCAATTCTAAGACTGTCCATGGTAGGTCGGGGTTCATCAACATAAAGTCCGTCCACATCCGAAGCTGTTCGTTCGATCATCATTGCAGTATGCAGTTTACATGGGTGGGGGTCGCAAGCCCACCGACCCACCCTCTTCAGTCGCTTTTTATGACACCTCAACAACCAAGAAAAACAACTCGGCTGAGCTCAAGCAAGAGTTCCTCGAAGTCCTCCACACCCAGCACCAAAATTCCACCCACGTATACACAGATGGATCACGCATCAGTACCAGTAATTGTAAAGTCAGTGAAAATAGGCTAGCCTAAACAGACCTCGGATGCGGAAATACCCTGAGCCGAACAGGTCAAGTGGGATATCTCTATTGGTCTAACTGGTAAGGTGTCTGCCTCACACCCAAGGGTCGAGAGTTCGTGCCCCCACCAGGGCTTGATATTTTCGTGAGGCTATTTCCGCATTTAACGAAGTTAGGTGTGTTGGTAAAATTGTTCAGATGGTTGAGAGTAAGATCGGAGCTCCATAAATCCTCTTTCGGGTATGGCGTAAAAACCGATCCCCACAGGACAAGGAAGAGGATAGGATAGAGCAGGGAGTGTTGTGAGACGCGCTTGGGTAGGGTTGTGGAAGTTGCCAGCCGCCCAAGCATATATATATAATCAGCACTACTACTATTATAAAGTAGACGTGCCGTTTTGCCCAAAATCAAAACGGCATACCCAACTCTGTGAAGGGTTATTATTAAACTAATATTACCACCATCATCACTACTACTATCATCATCACTACAATTGTCACCATCATCACTACTACTACTACCATAATCACTAATATTACCACCATCATCACTACTACTATCATCACTGCAATTGTCACCATCATCAATACTATCATCATCACCATTACTATCATCACCATCATCTTACAATCATCACTACTACTCTTACCACTGTTATCATCATCACTACCATCATCACTACTGTTATCATTATCACTAAATCTACAACCATCATCACTAATATCAACATTATCCCTACAATTGCTACCATCAATTCTAATGTCAACTAAACTAACTTAACACTATCTGGTGCAACGTCTTGGGGGTTATTTTGGTATTTTGTTTAATTATGGAGGGTTTTAATTGTGTTTGCCATTTTTGAACAATGCATTTCTAGTTTACCCCCTAGTCTTTAAAAAACGCTTCTCCAGACCCCCTTCAAACTAAAAAATATCGTCCCCCAGACCCGATTCAAGCTAAATGTGTATATTTTTTGGTAAAAAAAAATCTGGCCAAAGGCCGGTTTCTCCCAAATTGAAGGCTCGCGATCGCTCACCCTGGAAACATCGACACCTTATTGGGTTGAACCATCATATAATCGCCAAACTAATGAGATGAAACGTCTAACAATCTCCAAGCTAAGGAGTAAAACTGGGAGGATCTAAATTGGCCCGCTCTGCACCTAGTAGGGTTAACCTAACAAATGCGGGCGAGTTTTTTTTCGCCCCCTGAACGATAGCGTTCTGTGTGAGTGTGCCCCTACGGGGCACACACACACAGAATGCCATCATCATTGCTTGGGAATAGGTACAGGGTGGGGGGTGGGGGTCCTGAGGGGGGGGGGGGGGGCAATTTTTTTTTTTTTTTGGACCTAAGATCATAACTATTGCACAAATTCAAAAAATATGTTTTTAATTACCGTCGAATTCACGCACCGAAGGTTCGTGTGAAGTTTGGTGAAAATCCATCAAACGGTTTAGGAGGAGTTCTCGGACAGACAGACAGACAGACAGACATTTCGGCCGGCATGTACCACTATACGGGGCCCGGGGGGCGATACCACTCTGCTTACGCAGAGTTGATAGAATGGTATCGCCCCCCGTATAGTGGTACATGCTAACCGAAATGTCTGTCTGTCTGTCCGTCTGTCTGTCTGTCCGTCCGAGAAGTCCTCCTAGACCGTTTGACGGATTTTCACCAAACTTCACACGAACCTTCGGTGCGTGAATTCGACGGTAATTTTAAAAAAAAAAATGAATTTGTGCAATAGTTATGATCTTAGGTCCTAAAAATGGTTCCCCCCCCCCCCCCCCAAGCCAACAAACCCCCCTCCCTCCCCCCCCCCCCTTCAGCCACCAGACCCCCCCCCCCCTGTACCTATTCCCAAGCAATCATGATGGCGTTCTGTGTGTGTGCAGGGCACACTCACACAGAACGCCATCGATCAGGGGGCGAAAACAAAAAACTCGCCCGCATTTGTTAGGTTTAGTTTAGTTAACATTAGAAGTGATGGTAGTAATAGTGGGGATATTGTTGATGGTGATAATAGCAGTGATGATGGTTGTAGATTTAGTGATAATGATGACAGTAGTGATGATGATAACAGTAGTACAAAGGAGTACAAAGGAAATCAAGCAACAACAGGTCTAGTGACCCTTCTAGGCTGCTTGTCCTCCAAAACACCGAGGATCAAGTGTCCAAACAGTGGTTTAGAGTGGGTAAGGGAACATTGGAAAGGGAACTACTGCCCTGGAACTAATGTCCGTGGCAGGATTAGGAAGTTATAGGTAGCGCCAACGAACTTGACAATAATCTTGACCCCTTAACTTCTTATAACTCAAAATGAATGAAAGCAATCGGGCTGACATTTCTATCATTTGGTAAGAGTCCACCAGGAAATAGGTGTGTATCTTTACAGCCAGTTTGCTCTAGGCCCTTTTGAGTTACAGAGAGGTCAGGGATCAAGATTATTGTCAAGTTCGTTGGCGCTACCTATAGTAGGGGACAGATGGGTTAGTAACTGAGGGGGGGATAAAATAAAGTTATTAATTTACAAACGCAGTCAGTCGCGGGTTTGATGCGAGATATTTGTCTAGGCGGAGTTTAACTCCTTCAGACTCATATGACGCAGAGGTTGCCAGATTAACAATAAGAAATAAAGTTCTCTCACTCTTATAATTACCTCCCAAAAATTAGTTTTCTGCCCACAACTAACTCAAAGACAACTGCAGAGGTTGAAGTAACTAAACTAAAGGTTTCTAAATTCCCCTGATGGTAACAAAGGCTTTAAAGTATCCCTAATCGGCTCAAAATCGCGTCATATGTCGGAGTGGGTTAAATGAATCAACGGTGTAGGCAGGTTAGTTGGCGGTAGCGAGTGTGTAGTAGATATGATGGTGACAGTACTAGTAGTAGTGATGATGGTCATAATAGTATTGATGATGGTGACAGTAGTAATGATGATTGTAAGATGATGGTGACAGTATTAGTGATGTTGATAAGTAGTAGTGATGATGGTGCAAAGTTGTAGTGATGATGAGAGTAGTAGTGATGATGGTGAGAGTAGTAGTGATGATGATAGTAATGATTGACTAGTAGTGCTGATGGTGACCTATCGCAGAGTTGGGTATGCCGTTTTGATTTTGGGCGAAACGGCACGTCTACTTTATTTGAAGTGGGTATCAACAAGGCTGGTTTATTAGACTTTGATGTGAAGCTAGCTAATATCCTCGCCATACCCCAACCCTGGCGCTATTGTGGATATAAGTACACTACTGATGTGGATAGTGGCTTTATCCAGGATAGACCAAACCGCAAGAAACTCATCAACCCTCAGTTCTGCACCAAAGTTCTTTCGAAGACCAGAGTAGTCAGGAGTTCACTCCTGAGTTAACTCGATTCTATTTTACCTTTGCGATGGCTAGGTAAATAGTATTCAAGGTCCCAATTCAAGAACTCTAGTAAAACTGTGCTAACCCAGTCACGACAGGACAACCCCCCCACGGCCAACGCATCTACCCAAGATTGGATTACTTATTCTACCCATCTAAAGTGAAGTTGTTATACCTACAAGTTATAGAGGATCTAACTGTGGAAAGAATATATACTTAGTGTCTTGTCAGAGAAAAAATATACAAAGATCAAAAGTGGAAAGTAGTTAAAATATACCTACCGGGTATATAATAAGAAGTATTCTAGAAACATCGGATACTACGCCTGTATGCAAAAAGTGAGAGAAAGGAAGTACTAGTGAAACTCAAATAAATCGGGGAAGTACTGATATTTCTGATAAAGAAAATAACAAATAAATTCAAATTAACTTATGCGTAAGCACCATAATGAATTAACACAAGAAAAATAATTACGTTCAACTTCCAAATCCATAACAACTCTACGCAGGTAAAAACCAAAGGTTCACATATATAATTACTATGCAGCCTTTCTAAGCACAAGTGTAAATCCTCGATTGAAAGGAGTGCTATTCTTATCTCTGAAATAAATACAGGACAAGTGTAATCTTCCAGTTGGAAAGCGGTCCACCACACTCACTTCGATATTGCATAGAATAATCCAGTCTTACGAGTCAGACGTAGTGGAGCCTCGTTCGTGCATCTATTATTGTTTGTTCTTGACCATTGTTGTTCTAGCTTTACGTATGCGATATTCTTTTGCAAATAAACGGAATATGAATGCACGTCTTGTGATAATTATCCTCTATTGTCTTGCTGTGTCTGTGGTAAAACAATAGTGACTTCTCCAGTTAGGAAGAGCCCACTTGATCAAACCACTTAAACCCCAGTAAAAACCTGGCATAACAGGCTCAAAATTGCGTCATATGTTGGAGAGGGTTAAACAAATTTGGAGATGCAAGAAATGAGAGCAATAGTTGGAGGGTTGAGAGCAGTAGCCTAAGAAGGACCATTAGCTGCATTAGGTCTGTTGTTGCTTGTATTCCTTAACCCGGGAGCTGCGGGAAGACTCTTAAGAGTTCCCCCGGCGGACTGCGGGAAGACTCTCTGGAGTAAGTAAAACTAAAAATCAACTTTTTACATCGAAAAAAAAATATTTTTTTATTTTTATTTTTTTATTTTTTTATTTTTGTTTGGCCCCTGGGCCATGCAAAATCTCAGTCCTCTACCTCCCCTCCTTCCCCACTTTCCTCCTATTCCTCAGTTATCACCTATTTTCCCTATTATTCCCTTATTCTGAGGTATATTTTCGTGCTAACATTAGCGAGTTGCAAGCAGGGTGTTGTCATCACTGATGGCCATCGAGTGCAAGAGAGAGAGAGAGAGTATCGATCGACTGTGTCGCAGTGGCCTTGGGGAAAATTGGCGGGAAGCTAGCTTGCCTCACCCATACATTATACAACTCGCGGGCTATATCTCCGATTTTGACCATCCAAACGCTGTTTTCACTCGTTTAATTGTTGTTTCAGGTTAATACCTTTATAATCAACCCATAATAGGCGCATATGGATAATTATTAATGCTATTAATGGTACAATGAATATTTTAGTGACGAAAAACCTCAAATACGTCAGCACAGGGGGACGTTTTCATTTACCCCCGTGCGCACTTCAGAGGTTAAGAGGTTAATCGTGATTTCAGTTATGCGACCATTGTAAGTTATAAGCATACCTTAATCCAAGAAATGAGGCTGTAGTTACTTCGTGATCATGCTTGGAAGAGTTGGAGCAAAGTGGCTGTGGGGGGAGGTGATGAATGTGTTATATAGTGCCTGTCTTCAATACCATACCCCTTCCCCCTTGTTGTCCCCATGCTGCCCTCACTCCCCCCCCCCCTCCCCGCTATCTCTCTCTATATATATATCCATCAATATATATCTATATCTAACTATGTATCTATCAAAGTGACTCGGGGGTAAGTAATGAATGTGTTATATATTGCCAGCCTTCAGATAATTATCTTCAATAACCTATAGCTACCCCCTGCCACTTGTTGTCCCTCTGCTCCCCCCCCCTCCCCCTCCATGTCCCTCTGCTCCCCCCCTCCCCCTCCATGTCCCTCTGCTCCCCCCCTCCCCCTCCATGTCCCTCTGCTCTCCCCCCTCCCCCTCCATGTCCCTCTGCTCTACCCCCCTCCCCCTCCATGTCTCTCTGCTCCCCCCTTCATGTCCCTCTGCTCTCTCCTCCCTCCCCTCCATGACCCTCTGCTCCCCCCTCCCCCTCCTTATCCCTCTGCTCTCCCCCCTCCCCCTCCATGTCCCTCTGCTCTCCCCCCCCCCCCGTCCCCTCCATGACCCTCTGCTCCCCTCCTCCCTCTCCATGTCCCTCTGCTCTCACCCCCTCCCCCTCCATGTCCCTCTGCTCTCTCCCCTTTCCCCCTCCTTATCCCTCTGCTCTCACCCTCCATGTCCCTCTACTCTCCCCCCTCCCCCTCCATGTCCCTCTGCTCTCCCCCCTCCCCCTCCATGCCCCTCTGCTCTCCCCCCTCCCCCTCTATGTCCCTCTGCTCTCCCCCTCCATGTCCCTCTGATCCCCCTCCCTTCCCCTCCATGTCCCTCTGCTCCCCTCCCCCCTCTATGTCCCTCTGCTCCCACTCTCCCTTTCTATGTCCCTCTGCTCTCCCCCCCCCCTCCATGTCCCTCTGCTCTCCCCCCCCCCTCCATGTCCCTCTGTTCTCCCCCTCCATGTCCCTCTGCTCCCCCCCTCCCCCTCCATGTCCCTCTGCTCTCCCCCCCCCTCCCCTTCCATGTCCCTCTGCTCCCCCCTCCCCCTCCATGTCCCTCTGCTCTCTCCCCCCTCCCCTCCATGACCCTCTGCTCCCCCCCTCCCCCTCCATGTCCCTCTGCTCTCCCCCCTCTCCCTCCTTATCCCTCTGCTCTCCCCTTCCATGTTCCTCTGCTCTCCCCCCCCCCCCGTCCCCTCCATAACCCTCTCTCTCCATGTCCCTCTGCTCTCCCCCTCCATGTCCCTCTGCTCTCTCCCCCCTCCCCCTCCTTATCCCTCTGCTCTCCCCCCTCCACCTCCATGTCCCTCTGCTCTCCCCCTCCATGTCCCTCTGCTCTCCCCCCTCCCCCTCCATGACCCTCTGCTCTCCCCCCTCCCCCTCCATGACCCTCTGCTCTCCCCCCTCCCCCTCTATGTCCCTCTGCTCTCCCCCTCCATGTCTCTCTGCTCCCCCTCCATGTCCCTCTGCTCCCCCCCTCCCCCTCTATGTCCCTCTGCTCTCCCCCCCCCCCCTCCATGTCCCTCTGCTCTCCCCCTCCATGTCCCTCTGCTATCCCCCCCTCCATATCCCTCTGCTCTCCCCCTCCATGTCCCTCTGCTATCTCCCCCCCCCCTCCATATCCCTCTGCTCCCCCCCCGCCCCCCACCCCTCCATGTCCCTCTGTTATCCCTTAACTGTCTTGATGGTGTAATGGTTATAGTGTATAAGATCTGCATGTGGTAACCCAGGTTCGAATCCCAGTAGGATCACATACTTTCATTAACTTCATTGAGAGGTGTTTGGTGTTGGGAGTGAAATTAATAAAGTAGACGTGCCGTTTCGCCCAAAATCAAAACGGCATACCCAACTCTGCGATCGGTCACCATCATAACTACCAGTCATTATCATCATTAATATAATTAGCACTACTACTATTATAATCATCACTACTACTCTCATAATTAATACTACTCCTATCATCACTACTACTCTCATCATAACTACAACTTTCACCATCATCACTACTTCTTACCAACATCACTAATACTGTCACCTTCATCTTACAATCATCATTACTACTGTCACCATCATAAATAATATTATGACCATCATCACTACTACCGGTACTAGTACTGTCACCATCATATCTACTACTGTTATCATCACTACTATCAATCACTATAGTATACTGTCATCATTATCACTAAATCTACAACCATCATCATATCTACTAC